>VZUI01050922.1:0-34948 GCA_013401135.1 Cettia cetti | reverse complement strand
CCTCTCCTCTCCTCTCCTCTCCTCTCCTCTCCTCTCCTCTCCTCTCCTCTCCTCTCCTCTCCTCTCCTCTCCTCCTAAAAGGTTTGCAGGAGGCATTCTGGGGTAAATCAGCAGAGATTTAACTTAATTAAGCACCTCAGAAACCTCTTTTTCCTTTCCTCTACTTTTTTTTTCTATTTTCCAGTGCAGAAGTGCTCATTACCATAAGAGAACATGGGATTATTTTTCCTAAAGTAAAAGTAAAGTTTAAATTAAAATGCAATCACAAAACATGGCTAGAAGAGGGTATATCCAGCAACAAGAGGAAAGGAGTATTCAGGGGGATTTTTGGGAGATAAGAAATTCACTAAATGTAGTAAGTACAGGCAGGTGACAGCAACAACACAGGGATTCAGCTTTTGAGCCTCCCAGAAAGTTATCAGAGTTATTTTCTCTGGTTTCTTAATATGGGAGGCACAAACTATCATATCTAGACCACGAGGCTTTTTCTCAGCCATGGGCTTCCAGTGGAGGACACTCACCACTTCTGAAAATCAATTTCCACCACTCTTCTTCTTGCCTGTCCTTTCTCTTTCTGGGAGAACTCCTTAAACCTCATCCTGCAGCAGAACTTCCTGCAGCTGCTCCTGTTGAGAGGGAGATTAATCCCTTCCTCTCACACATCAAAACCTGCTTTGAGAATTCCAGGTCCTGCTCAACAACACAACAAAAATAATATCCCTTAAAAAAACTGTCAGCAGCAGGGATAGAAGTGAGGGCCTCATGGTATAAATTAATTGCTCGTCTTGGTTCTGGCTCTGCCTCAAGTGCACCTTCTTTTCCTCATCCAAAAGGATTCGTTCCTAGCTCAGGAATTGTTTATGGCATGTGATGGAAGATGAACAGATGATTTCAGGGCAGAAGTATTTCTGCTTTTGCCTGGAGCATCCTTTCCACCACTGTGTCACTGAGGGTCATTGAACCACATCGGGTTTGCAGCTACATAAGGAAGGATTTAAACACGTAACTGAGGCTGTGACATGTCTACAAAGTACTCCCTGTTCTTGCCAAATCTTTTGTGTTAGAACAGAAAGAATCAAGACACTGAACTAATTTCTTACAATAATAGCCCAAGGGACTTGTTTGAGTTCTGTGTGTCTGTGTGGCAGGTACTGCACGGACGAGATGCTCCAGAGGGAAATGATGTCCACGCCTCTCCTGAGCTGTTACCGTGTCATTGTCTTGGACGATGTGCATGAAAGGACCGTGGCAACAGATGCCCTGCTGGGCCTCCTGAAAGCTGTCCTGAGAGCCAGAGCAGAGCTGAGGCTGGTGCTGCTCACTGCCCCCCACATGTGCAGCGCCCTGCAGCGTTTCTGCGGCGGCGTGCCCGTGGTGCGAGCGCGCGCCCGGCACCGCGCCCAGGCCGTCTTCTCCTGCTGCTCCCACAGCCAGCCCTTCCTGGCTGCTCTCAGGCTGCTCCTGGAGATCCACCACACCAGGGAGAAGGGGGACATTGTCGTCTTCCTGGCCTGTGAGCAAGTAAGTTGTTGCCCTGCTCTCCTTCTGATTTGCGTCAGGAAAGGCGTGGTTTTACCAGTAGGTGCGCCACCAGGTTTTATGATTTCAGTTTTCCTTCACAGAAGTCATGGCATACATAACACTGTGGTTTATATGCATGAAAGATCTATACAACTGTAGTCCTGAGTTTCAAGCTTGAATGTGTTGATGTTAAAAAAGGGTTCTTCCCCAGGCTTTCTTCTGGTAAACAGAAGAACCATGTTTTGTAAATATAAGAATGTTTACATCCTTTCTTATGGGAGGGACCTTCTGATGTCCCTCTGGGATGACCAATTGGTAGAAAGGTTTACCTTTTGTGTTACAAATCAAACTGGCCTCTGACTTTCTGTATAAAAGAGGAACCATCCCCAATAAAGGGAGAACCCACAACACCTTCAAAAAGGAACCTGTGTCTGTTACCTTTGAAGTCTCTTGCAACATACAACACATAAAGATTGTGTAGATTATATATATTTTCTGTAGGTTCAAAGAAAGGCCACCATCCTTTTGGCAAAAATGCACCATCCTTTGGTGTGATGCAAAAAGCTGGAAAAGCAGCACACAGGGGCACAGGCCACAAGGGCAGGGATTTAATACATTGCAGCCTATCCTGGCATTGTGCATCCCACAGTTTGTGTTATCCTGTTTTGTGGGAATGGACACAGGTTCAGTCTCCATCAATGTCCTACTGCACAGGAGTGTTTTTTACTTTAAACCTCCCAAGGAGATTTTTCCATTTGGATTCTTCTTTCCAACCATTTGTGTGCGCATGAGCAGGAAAATGTCACTCCAGAGGTGTGACAGAAAATCTAGGAATGGGCATGGGCTTGGCCATTCTAAAGAGTGACACCTTTGAATCTCAGCAGTGATTCCCTAAATTCACTGCACCAGCAAGTCCTTTATAGCTGTCAAAGCAACCTGACAATCAAATAAATATTTCAGTATTTATGATTATTTTCCTGATAGCAATCCCCAATCTTCCACTGTGTGTCATTAAATCTGCTTTAGAACAACAATCTCAGCAGGAAATAATGACTTTTCACAAGCAAAGATAATTTACCATAAACTACCCAGGTAGTGTTTGTTGCTTATCACTGTTAAAAGGGGGATGGATATGAAACAATTTTAATAATGTTAATAATCAATTTTAAACCTTATAGGCACAAATTTTACAAATGATAAAGTAATAATTTCTCTGTGTTAGTCCCCATATTTACAACAGATAATGTCAGAGAGAAAACACACATTCTTTCCTTTTCAAAAGTTTGGGAAGAAAGTTTCATTTCTGCTTAAAAGGGTTTTTCTGATAGGTGAATTCCCCACAAAACCAGAATAGGAATTTCTTTCTTGCCAAGAAGTGATCACTCATTTTTCTCTCTCACAGTGAACAGAACTCTCATTCTGAACCACAACATCGCATGAATTCTTGTTTAACTGTGATTTAAAGTTTCATTTTGGTAATGGTTCACTGTTCCCAAGCACTCAACTGCCTTTTAAACTAAACAAAAATATGAATTAACCAGGAACATCAGGATTTATGACCTGCCCTGCTGCCAGCCTTGCTATTAGATGTCACTCTTGTATCTTTATAACGATTTTTATAGGGCACTTTCAACCTATAACTACTGGAAATGTGGTGTCACTCTCAAAGAGAAACTCAGTCTGGCTTTTCAATTTTGCAAAACGTTTGCTAATAAAAATGCTTTTAAAAAAATTCCCTTTCAGACTGAGCAAGCCCATGAATTATTTTTGTGTGCCTTTCAAAAAATCATGCAGAACTTAATGGTTTCTTATTAAATCTGCCCAACAACAAAACACTAAAACAACAACAAAAAGCTTTTACCATTCATATCTAACCTCTGGATTTATCAACTATTTTAAAGGTGATGTTGCATCCACACAAGTTAAGGACATTTTATTGACTTAATTAAGAGTTTATGAATCATTAGGGGAAAAAAATTCAAACCTTTATAATACTTATATCTCCTTAAATATAATAATTAAGGGAAAGTAGGGAGGTTTCTGTGTATTTTCATCATTTAAGGTGTTGTAATTGGACTAAGAATAGAATAACTTCATGAGGAAAAAATGTATTTCTCTTGATTACAGGAGATTGAAAAAGCTTATCAGATGATCAGGCAGGAACAATCCAATTTAAACCCTGACCTTGGAGAACTCATCCCCATCCCTTTATACCCCACCAAACAAGACCTGACTCCCAAACTAACTCAAGACAAACAGAAATGCTGCAAAAAATACAGGAGGAAAGTGCTGCTCACCACCAGCTCTGGAGGTTCTTTGGTCTGGACTAAAAACGTGACTTTTGTCATCGATGTCGGTGTGGAGAGAAGAAAGGTCAGTGAAGGGAACCAGAAGCACTTTGTCAAAAAATAAGCCCTGCAAAAGG
Source organism: Cettia cetti (assembly GCA_013401135.1). NCBI lineage: Eukaryota > Metazoa > Chordata > Aves > Passeriformes > Sylviidae > Cettia > Cettia cetti. Next base: position 31,002 of record VZUI01050922.1, on the reverse strand, counting down.
GGTTTTTCAGGGCAGGGGAAAGGGAATTGTGCAGCTCAGATTATGGCAAATAATCTCTAGAGGATGACATGGTTTTCTCTTCTTGCACAGCACAGGTTCTATGATATTTTTAACATGCAAATTAATAGGATTTAAATCATTTTCATGGACATCTCGTGTGAAAACCAAGCAAGAAATCACAGTTACTTCCCAAATTCAATCAGAAATCAGATTTTTGAGGTTTCTAAAGCCAGATGAGCTCTTCCAGTTGAAACTGCCACTCATTTGGGCACCAAACCAAAGGCAGATTGTTTGCAAAACAAATCTCACCTGAGATCTGGCCTATCAGGCATAAATCTCTCTTCAGTATTTTATAAGTAAAGCAAAATACAGTCACTTCTTAGGCACCTATTGGCAGATCTCCTGGTTTAAGAAATTATTCTCATCCCTTATTTAATGACTTAGTAATTGCTCACACAGGGAATCTCTATTTTTTTTAAGCTGCTTGTGCTCCTCATGGACTTGTGCTCCCATCCAAGTACCTCCAGATGCTGCAGTTTCTCTAATTAACACTTAACCTTTTCCAGTTCTTTCTGAGTTTGGCCTCATTTCTTGGTTTCCACCCTTGGAAGAATTAGTGCAGCTGCAAAAAAAACCCCAAAACAAAAACAACAAAAAATAAAATTAGCCAAAACCAAACCAAAACAAAAAACAAAAAAAACACTCTCATTTTTATATTTCTACAACTGATGTCCTAAGGGATGAGTAACTGTGTAGGAACATGAAGTGGAGAGCTGCACTAGGGCAGGTTTTGTATCTGCCCTGGTTAAAATAAAAATTCCAGTAACAGGCAAAAGAAACAATGTAATATATTTCCTTTCTATAATACAGGGTGGAATAACCAAAATTGTTGTTAAAGTGCTTTTCCTAAAATTTTGGAGCAGGGATCATTAGTCCTGATTGGCCTTGCAAGTAGTTCAGGGAAAAGCTTGTGAACCACCAGTACCTTTCATTTTCATTGCAAGAATCTGGCATTTAAAAAGGTTTTTAACTGAGAATTATAAACTAACTCAGTCTCAAGGCAAGCTAAAAAAAAAAGTTACAGTTTTTTGTGCAAGGAAGAAGAGACTAAAAGCATTTTTCAATTAGACCATGCTTATTTCTTCAACTTATTTCTACAACTGCACTTTTCTTGGATGGCAGAAATTAATTTCACTCCTGTGGTAACCCAAAGCCCAAAGTACAGTTCAACAAATTAAGAATGGGAATTTAAAATACAAAGCAAAGGGAACAAAACTGATTCAACACTCCTGATAGCTGTCAAGTCACCTCCATCAGGGGTGCAATTTTTACCCTTTAATTCCATTATTTTGTTTAGTCCTGTGATATTCCTCCTGCACCAGTTCAAATTCTCATCCAGTCTCTGGCTCAGAGTCAGCTGAGCACAGAGGGAACAGGAAAAGTTCAGTGCAGAGCAAAATTCCACCTGAGCCTTGCAACTGGGATGTATCTGCAGTTCCCCTGCAGGAAAAGAAATTTATGCCCTGCACTGAAGGATATTTTATTTTTTTGTTATGAAAACTCTGCTGAAAGCAGACAGAGGGCTCAGATGACAGGAGTAGAGAGGTGCCTTATCCAGGCTGTTTTATGTCTTGCTGGACACTACAGGCTTTGGCCAGAGCAGTGAGTGGATCAACTCCCCAGCTGAATTAAAATAAAGCATAATTAAGAAAAATATAAAACATGGCATCATATATCTCTAATACAGCCCTCATCTCCTGTAATTTCTGTGTGAAGACAAAAATCTGGATTTAGGGAACAAAGTGCTGTCAGAAAATGTTGGGATTCTGCCATTGGAAGAAATAGATAATATTTTTTGACGTTTTTTCTCGATGATACCATTTTCTGCTTTAGTAAGGTACATTTCCTTGGGGGAAAAAAAAAAGGACATTTATCTCAGAGCACACTTAGAGTGACTACAAAACATCTGTCAGTTTGTCAGGATGCTGAGTGCTCTCTTTTCTGAGCTGCTGAAACAAAAAGCAATGAAAACTGTTCCTACCCTTTCTGTAAAATGACCTAGAGAGAAATTCAGTACAGACCATTCATATTTTTGCAGCCCTTGTGTACTTATCTGATGCTTGATATCTCTTTCATTTAAAGGTGTACAATCCTAGAATCAGAGCAGACTCTGTTCTAACCCAGCCTATCAGCCAAAGTCAAGCAGAGATGCATAAACAAATTCTGGGCATGTCTCCATCAGGTAGAAATATTAGCTCAAAATTTAAATCCATTAGCTCAAATTATTAATGCAATCAACGTGGCAACACGAGGAGGAAGCTTTTTAAAAAAGGTAATTTTCCTGAATTTTCTTCCAGGGAAAATCTTCTGCTTGTATCCTGAAGAATTTACACACAAGGAAATGAAGCCAGAAATTCCAGCTAAAGTTCAGGAATCCAAACTCACCAGCTTGGTCCTGTTCCTGAAGAGGATGGACATTGCAGGCTTTGCACACTGTGACTTCATCAGCAGCCCAGGTAAGGGGATGCACCAGTCTGTCATATTTTTATTATTAGTTTAGGAGTTATTTCCAGGTTTAATTTTGCCCTGTCACTCACAGGGTTGTTTTTTTATTGAAGGACTTGTAATAACATCACCCTGCTTTCCCCACTTACCTGCTACAGCAGTTCTCAGCTCAATAGCACTGAGAAAAAAGACCATAAAGTATCTGAATGGAATTGGAATGTTAAAAAAAAAAAAATCAATATTCCAAGTATCTTCTCATCTAGGTTACATATTATTTTCCTGTAACCCACAAAGAAAATTTGTGCCCTGTCGTACAAGGCATTGTACAGATATCCAACAAAATACATCCCTTTAATCAAAAGTTTACTACCCAAAAAACCCACTGTTGTTACCTGGGGGATGTGTGTGGAGGAAATGAGCTTCCTCCTTATCCTCCAGCATCTCCCACCTCAAATTTACAATGGGCTGTTCCTTAAGGACAATACTCCTTATAAAATAACCCAAATAACACTTTCAATACTAGGCAGGGAAGACACTGAATTTTTAGGTAAGGTTGTAAAGGAAGTTGCCTTTTTTCCCCCCCTGACTTCATAATTTAGGGTTTTTTTCTACAGAAGGATATTTTCCTCTGTTCTGGCTTATCACAAAACCCAAATGTCACTGCAGATTCTGCTGTTGCTTTGAAACCCATTAAAGTGAGGGAAATAGCCCTGATTTCATTGGTTTGGAGTTTGCTGGCTTCACTTGTGATAATTTTCCAGTGCAAACAGGAAAAAATCTTATATTATCCTGCCTTTCCTTGTGCACATGCACAAAATTGGAGTGATCACTTCTATGTGTTGTTCACAGTAATTAATCAGTAATAAAGTGTTAATTCTCACTGTTGGATGTTGCAATAGATGGTTAAGTGGACTTTTAAAGATAAATTTATTCTACTTTTCCCTTGTGTGCCTGTTTAGCAGAAACATGACTAAAAGAAATAGGAAAAAACATGGCTGGACTGATGGTAATTAATTTAAAACCAATGAGAGTTGGAGTATTTTGGCCTTGTGAGTGGCATCTCCCGTGCTGAATCCACAGAATCTGCATGGAAAATGCTTATGGAATACAGTTTGCTCCCACTCAAATTTAAAATGTATTTCACTATTAAAAAAAATATACATGCTAAAACATATTAGTGTTTTTCCTGGAGATGAAGAAAGTTGATCTTGAACTGTAGAAGGAATTAGTAAAATTATATGAGGGAAAGCATTCAGCATTTTTGGATTTAAAGGCACAATGGGGAGAGCATTCAGAGAGAAGGAAGTGCCAGAGGCACATAAGGGTTTCACAGAGGCAGGAATTCTAAGTTTTGGCTGTATTTTTGGGTAAAGCAGCTGTGTAAAAAAAATGTTAAGGCATTTGATAAGTGAATGAATTGGCTTTACTTGGATGGACATTAAATATGACAAAGCTTTTGCTGACTAGATCAAGGGTGTCAGGTGCAGGTATTAGTATAGAATAGTTTTAGGAATTACTAAACAGTGGGAGGAGTGTTGGACAAAGTGCCTGAACAAAGGAAAAATCCCACAAACACTGCAGGGGTGCTCTGAAAGGAGAAAGTCTGCACAATTTTCTTGTCTGCTTCCTGCCTTACACAATTACACATTTCAGACAAAGCTTTCATGATGCAGCACAGCTCTTCCTTTTTCCAGGATACATCATCACATATTGCCTTTCTTTCCACTTTGGAGCAGGCAGTGAACTTTTTTTCCTACCAGCACTTGGACTGATCCCTCCACAATCCTCCAGAGATGAGAGTAAAGCTCCCACAGTCACAACACAGAGGTTGAAGTGCCTGCTGTGAAATTCTCTGAAACTGGAACACCAAAGAGGGAAATTAGTCAGGGGAGTCAGTTCTTGTGTTAGACCAACTCACAGAATTCAAAACTCATCAGGCTTTCAAGTGCACAAACCCAAGAACGGTTTGGGCTGGAAGGGACCTTAAAAATCATCCAGTTGCAAGCCCCTGCCATGGGTTTGACTATTCCATGGCTCTTCACCTCCTTGGAGCTGAGTTCCCTTTGAGAAAAAGGAGTAAAAACATTGCAGCATCTCCTGTGTGCCACGGGCTCTCCTCTGCTCTGTTTCTGTCCAACAAACATTCTCACCTCGTCTGTGCAGTTGAAAGAGGGAGGCTTTAGGGATTTTAGGTGAATTTCTCCTAAACAAAATCAAATTTCTGCTGAGATGACAGAGTAAGACTCATACGTGAACTGGTGAACAAACAAATCAGAAGGGCACTGAAATTCAGAGCAAGAAGTACTCCTCAATCTGTTCCCTGCACATGGAGAACATGCAGCAGATAAGAAACAAAAATTACAGCAGTAAAACATTTTATTTCTGCTCAGCAACAATGTGCACAAGGGATTTTTTTTTCCTGCTGCTCTTTGAGGAGAAATAAAAGCCTGGATTAAGTCTGACTCATTACTGCATTATGAAAGCAACAAACATGTCAGGCTTACAGCTGCTGCATTTAATTCATGCCATAATCGAGAGGAGCAAATGCAGCAGAGCTTGTTCCCCTCTCTGGAATTCATGAGCCAGAGGAAAATGAATCTGGCACTGCAGCTCCAAAGTGCATTAGTGGGATTCCTGTGCCACTAGAACTGGGCTGTGTTTACATTTTGATCAGTTAATCAGATAGATCTTTGCTGGGGTTTATAATGGGACAAAAGAATTCCACTCCCATAGATTGCAGCAACATTGAGTACTTCTGTAAATCACTGGCAAATCCTTATTTAAATTGAGCAAATCATTATAAAGATGAAGCCATGTAAAATTTCTCTGCAGAATCAAGGGGAAGGCATTTGCAGGTTCTGCATTCATTCAGAATTTCCCTAAACAATTTTCAGATTAAAGGATGTCTTGATGCTCATGACCATAACATTTGAGAGCTATGCTTTTACAACCCCGTGGGGAATATATTTCTAGAAAATCCAGAATAACAAGAGTTGTATAAATTTATACCATTTCAAAATGTTTCAGAAAAATAATTTGTTGGCATATTTTTACTGGACAGTGTCAAATACAGAAACTCAATGCACCATCTAAGGTCTGTTCAACAGAGATCCCTTCAGGGCAGATTTATTACCTTAAATGTACTTGTTAACTCCTTGATGTTTTAAAGTCTGTATTTCATCAATTAGATGATGTGTGCAGGTATTATTCAGTATATTCTGTCAGTATATTCTGTCAGCAGGTCAGGCCCTGTCCTGGCTGTCCCTGCTGGCAGAAAAGCACAGCAGGGACCATCACCAGCCAGACTGGAGGAGTGATGAAGCAGCATGAGGGGGAGTGGAAAGACTGCAAAGTATCAGCTTGGGAAAGTAATTTTTAATGATCAACTATCATTTCAAAATAATAGTTACAGAACTGGTGGCTTCAGAGCAAAAGAGACATAAAAAATCCTGACTCAGAAGGTACAGGGGGAAGAAGAGAATCAGGAGGAAACCTGCACAGAGAAACCTGTGCTTGCAGAAGAAAAATCTCTGCATAATTGGAGGAAAACCTGGCATAGACTCCTCCATCTTTTCAGTCTGCTGTCCAAGGGGGATTTAGGAACAGCAAACACCACTCCCCAGGACTGCTCTCCCTGCAGTAATTGCTCTGGCAGTTCTTGCTGCTCTTCAGCCCAACAGAAGCTGCAAAACCTGTGGTGTGCCAGGCTGAGCATCAGCTCTTCTAAGACAACATCCCTTCACCTGACATCCATGGCAGCTCTAACGTTTTAAGATGTTCCTATGGTAGGAGAAGATCTATGAAAAAAGGGTATTTTACAAACTCAGCATTTGCAGAGTAGGAGACCAGGACAAGGAGCTGTGGATCTCCCAGAGAAGCACAAGAGGGCAGTTAAATGGACTATTAAAAATCACAAAATTGGAGTTTCATTCCTATCTCTAATATCCACTTATTACAGAACTTTGACTAAATCACTTGCTTCCTAATGCAATAAGAATAATACTTTTGAATTTATTTGCTTACACCTTGAGCACTTGCCTTTCAGCCATATGGAATGTGGTATTGAAGACTACAGGTGTACCTGCCTTTAGAGACAGAATTTACTTTGTTCACATCAAACTTACAAAAATATGAAGCCAAGAATATCATTTTAAGAAGCTTGAAACTCTCAGATGAACGATTCCAGTGCTAACAATAACATTAATTTATAGATTTACTTTACTAAGCCTAAGAAGGATCAAAAGCAGGATCTGTATTTACATAAAACTGGTCAGATTTCCTGAAGTGAGTCCAGAGCAACCCAGTCTTGAGCAGCCAAAGAACACAGAGCAGGGAAAGAAAATATCAGATTAGGAAATACCTTTTAAAATTCCAGGGACGTGACTGCTTCTTGTTGAAAGCACAGGACACATCTTGAGGGGTTTTTTGAGCTTTGCTCCTGTGAAAGCAGCAGTGGAGTCACAAATCCTCGTGGTTCACACCTCAAGGCAGCCCTGGCTGGTGCTGGCAAGAAGCCCCAAAAAGCCCTGCTCTGGTTTTTTATTTTTGCTTTTTTCCTGTTCTTTCACCTGCTCTAATCCACCTCTACTGTCTTGTCCTTTTTAGAGCAATAAAACTCAAGGAATCTTCTTTTCTTTTCTTTTTTTTTTTTTTTTTCAGAACACTCATAGCAAGACAGGGAAGTAATTTGTGCTTATAAATCTCAAGACAACTAACTCCAGGGCATAAAAATGCAAATTACTGATGCTATCAGGGGGTTGAAATTGGCTGCCATATAACCATGTATTTTGTGAGCTCTAGCACAAACTACTTTGTTGACTTCTGGAAAATAGCTTTCCATGATCTCCTAGTAATTACTACACATCTGAATGACCCTTTTACTCTCCCTGTATTTTCAATCACTGATTTTTATTTCCTGTCACTGACTCATATTCATCATCAGCTGCTACTTCTCATTTCTTTAAAACTCCTAAGTATTTTCTTCTCAGATGCTTCAGCTTTTTCAAGGGTTCATCGTTTATCCCATCAAACCCCACATTTCTTATAATAAATGTCCTCTCTAGATAGAATTGTACAGGCAGAGGGAAGAACTCTGAGATTGAAATGAAGCAGGTCCACAGTTTTAAAAGGAATTTAGGGGTTCCTGAGAGAATTTGTCTGAAAACAGGGTGTTTTAAATTTAGCTGAAGTCACATTAGCAGATTTAGATGCTGGAGAACTTCTGGGAAAGCTCATGTAAGGAGAATTAATAAACAATTTTCCCCCTTCAGACATAATAGAATGAGGTTAAAAACAACAGGTGCTTGTTTGCTTCCCATTTTACTTTTGCCTTGACTACAAGTAGTTAATAACAGTAGTTAATAACAGAATAAACTGTTCACTGCCAATGAAGTCAAAACCTGATCTCAAGATTTTTTTGCAGAATGTGTGGGGAAAGTGTGGCTAAATGTGCAGCTAATTCCAGCCTTGCTTTGCTTTTAGTCTTGCTGATGCCATACACATTCCCACTCTTAATGAATGCAAGAGATTATTTCTACTCACCTACTAATGAAGATCCAAGTGCAAATACACACTCTGCCTGTGTGGGCAGCTGTGGCTGTGATCTGGTTATTTTATTTAGGGAATTTTTTTTCCCATTAATATACAGAGTGACAGCAGCCCACAGAAGCTGACAAATGGCCAGTGCAGCTGGGGACGAGGCCAAGTCCTGCTGCAGTGGAATTTCTGCCACCAGCTTCAAGGGGACTGGAATTTAACTTGTTATCCATAAAACTGAAAAATATCTACCAGATCCCTAAGAAATTTGCTGCAGTGGTTGGAGAGCAGTTGTGAATATAAATGAACTGGCACACATGAAAGATACTGACCATTCAATATAACCTGGAATACAAATCTACCTTGGAAAAGAGCTGGGAGGGGAGAACCTTGAAGAACCTTCACACTTCAGGAGTTTTCCCAAATTTCCACGTGTCTTTCATGCTCTGGCAATAATTTTTTGGAGTGTAGGCCTGACAACTTCAACTTGAGGTTCCCTCTCTCAACCCTCAGAACTGGTGCCACTCAAAGCTCTTCTATGCCTGTTTGACCTCCTTTTATCACCGTGAGATTTCCTACAGACCTGTTCAAGTTCTAATTTTAAGTGTTGATTTACTTAAGCCTGTCCTCTCAGGACATTTTCCTATATTCCCTCATTATTTTTGCTGCCTCACTGTTCTCACTTCTACCTGTGGAGGTTGTAAGGAAGTTATAACCCACACTAAGAGAAAACTGAACATTGAATTTTGTGGAGTGAGAAAGTACAGCCAATTGCTAGGGAGACATTTTCTTTTACTACATTGCCATTTTTCTTCTGATATCACTAGAATCTATGTAAAAATAGTATAATAAGGCAACCAAGAGAACTCCAAATACCTGCAAGAATAACAGTTATATCTTCTGTAAATATCAGAATATCTCCTTTGGTTAAAAAAGATCTCTCTTAGACGTGTTCTGTATCTCAGCACCCCTCAAATGTGACCACCCTTCTTAAAAAAGAATGAACAAAAGAAACCCACCCACCTGAAAACTGCCAATAATGGAAGCAGTTTTGATAGAGTCTAGGGGCTAACACATTATTGAGGATTGTTTCTGGGCTTTTAGCAAGAATTGTTCTGACATAAAAAGGATCAACAAAGTGATTTGTTGCTCTATGATTGTTCCCTCTTATTTTCTTCCTCCAGATTTTTCTCAGCCTTTCTCATCCTTTCATTACTTTTTGTTCTTAATCTCTGTCAAAAAAAAAGAAATATCATTTTCCCACAGCTGAAATATTCTGATGAGAATTCAGACATTCATTCCTGTGTAGCCACTCTCAAGAGCTGGAATTCTCTTCCCTTTTCCTTAGCTCCTGAAAGCCTGATGCAGGCTTTGGAAGACCTGGATTATCTGGCAGCGCTGGATAATGATGGAAACCTCTCTGAATTTGGGATTATTATGTCAGAATTCCCCCTTGATCCTCAGCTCTCCAAGTCACTGCTGGCCTCGTGTGAATTTGAGTGTGTGGATGAGATGCTCACCATTGCAGCCATGGTCACAGGTACTCCTGGATCAGCTCTCACTGCAGGCCTTGTGTCACCTGCCCAATCCAGACTCCTCCCAAATCTATCCACAAAAGCAAATTTTTGTTATTCTTATCCTGCTTATTTCAAGTAAATTAATATATTTGGCTGTTCAAGTCTTAACAGTAGGGATACAATGAAAACTAAGCAAAGAATTCCCACAGAGAATTCCATTTCCAGGCTTCAGCTGCCCATTGGCTTCCCTCTTTTGTCAGAAACATCCCTTCAAAATGAAACTTTCTTATATTAATCTAGATTTGTTACAGATCAGTGCAGCAAAATAAAGGAAGTTCTAATTATAAAACAACATGGAACTATTTACCTACAAAGAATTACTTTGTGATCTTGTCTCTCTACTTCAAATATTTTGTAAAACTGACACAACCTTGGGAGTCTTGGGCAGCAAACACATGAACCACAGGATATCAAGCTGCATGAGTTGTTCTCCTTGTAGGACAACTTTTTATGCCCAGACTGAGTTGATTTTTAACTTGTGATAGTTTTTTTTAAGTACATATAACAAATGCAAATGATTGAGCATAGGCACAATTCAATTTTAGAAAAGCTCAACTATCTCAAAAGATTCAAAAATAAAATGAACTGGAAAGCACAAATTTCAACATACAGGAGCAAATTAAGGCATTAAATCAGAAGACGTCTTTTTCTAATAAAGAAGCCATTTGTTGGATTCTGGCTAAATTAGATTGTGACATTAAGAAGCTTTTTTAGCATCAGCCTGGGAGAAAGCTGCTCTTTTGTGTTTGCAGCACACATTAATTAAAGACTGGAAGGACAGCCACAAAAATAAACCCTTAGTGAACGCAGCAGGTTCATTTCTTCAGCACCCATCCAACACCAGGGGTTAAAGGCAACCAAGGAAGGAAAAACCCAGAAATGCCAGTGGGGTTTTGTGCCTGCAGCTCTGTGTTTTCACCGCTTTGTTTGTTCCTCAGCTCCCAGCTGCTTCCTGCACGCCCCTGCGGGCACAGAGGAGATCGCTCGGACACGCTGGAGCCGCCTCTCGCACCCCGCAGGAGATCACTTCACCCTCATCAACATCTTCAACGCCTTCAAGGCAGCCACTGCCAGCCCCACGCTCACAGGCAAGTGTGCCCGAGCCAAAATCAAGCAGGCTGGAAACAGTTTGGAAAAAACAAACCCAAAAATCTGGTGATTCCTTCTAGAATTGCTGATATGCAGGGAGTAGCTATTGCTGATGAATATTAATTTATTAATTAATTAAAAACCTCCTAGGACAGCATTTCTTAACCAACAGGGATCCATAACTATTCTACCCGTCCTTTGAAGTGACACTGTGCAAAATCAGAATGATGGTTCCTCCTGTAGAAGCACAAAATCCACATTTAGGATGAATAAAGCTGTTGATGGGCCTCGATCGCCCCAACAATTCTGGTGGGTTTTTGATAGCTGTGAACTGAAAGGAAAATTTAAGGGAAAAATGGAAAGTAGTGAAGTCCACGTTTGCAGGGACACAAATAAAAGGCTGCAGAGCAGCAGAAGCCCTTCACTGTATTTTGCTGCTCTGGTTCATTTAGCCTGAGTCCAGTGCTCAGACAGCAGAGGGATGAATATGCACACAGAGTAAAAACTTGAGACAGGAAAGGAGGATTGTTTCCTGTTCAGTCATGGGGAATGCTGAAGGGAGCTCCAGGAGAACCAGTCCTTTACCAGAATGCAGGATCAGCACCAGCACCAGGTGTGATTTCAAACTCCATATCCTGGCCTAAATCCACAAGGCCTGAAAAATACAATTGCTACTCACTTCTCTGGGAAGCTTCACTTAGAGCAAAGGAGGGATTTGATTCAGGAAGAAATAGCTGCAACTCTATAAAACTGAGTGAGGATATCAAGTTTTGCCCACATACTTTGTGAGCTGAGCCTAAGCTGCCTGTATGGCTCATGACCAGAAGTTTGGACATCATCTGCAGCAGTGCAAGAGCATTTAATTCACACAGCTGCATCTCCGTGGATTGCACTTATCAGTGTTTAAGCCAAAACATTTTTTTTCCCCCCCAGAGTTCAGCACTGAGAAATGGTGCCGTGATAATTTCCTGAGCTGTTCTGCTCTGAGCATGGCAGGGGTGATCAGAGCCGAGCTGGTGGAGATCATGAAGCGCATTGAACTTCCCATCTCACAACCAGACTTTGGATCAGAAGAAAATCTACTAAGCATTAAGAAAGCTCTTTTGTCTGGTTACTTCATGCATGTAAGGAAAACCACTGTAGTTTCATCTTCCTGCACTGTTAAATTATGTAGAATGCTTTCAGAAAACTTAAGTTCATTAGTGAAATCTCTTGATCACCAGAAAGGATAAAAGTCATTTTTTTCCCAGTGTATCAAACACTTCTGCCCATCTCAGCCTTTTCTCTGGGGTTCATCTCTCACTGCATGGAGTTCACACTCTACACAGCAATAAGAAAGCTGCCAATATACCTTTAACTCAAAGAACTCTTTCACCTCAAAAAACCTCTTGAACTTGCAATATTCTCTCAGGAATTATTTCCTTTTTAAAGTGAAAATTGCCTGGAAATAGAGAAATGCCTTGGATATATGCATAACAGACAGCTTGCCTCATCTCAGGAAGATACTCCAACTGTAATTGTAAATGTAAACTAGATTGATTTATTCCCATTCGAGTCCCCAGGCTTTCTTCACATCCCTATGCTCCAGCTCAACACAAAAATGACCTCTCCCAACTGCACATTTCATGGCCTGACACATTGCATTTCAAAGTCTGAAAAGTATATATGCTAAAAAATACGTCTTTGTATCTTTTCACACAGACCCTTCAAAGCCAAACTCAGGTATTTTTGTACTTATTTGTTGCAGCTTCCATTTAAATAGATCAACATTCTCTTCAAGTCTCATTTCATGGTATCCAGCCCCAAGCTTTCCCACACAAACTTGGGAAGAGGTTCCAGTTGAAAGTATCTGAAGGGAGGTTTAATATCTGGTTTAAATCTAACAGGCACTGATCAATTAAATAATGGATAACTCTCCACAATGGTTTTTTTTCAGATTGCTCGTGATGTGGATGGCTCAGGAAACTATTTGATGTTAACACACAAACAAGTGGCCCAGCTCCATCCCTTCTCATCCTATTCCAACAGCAGGAGGATTCCAGAGTGGGTTTTATTCCACGAGTTCAGCATCTCAGAGGGCAATTCCATCAGAGTTGTCTCTGAGATCTCTCCCTATCTGTAAGTGAACTGTGGTGCAACTGCTTCTTCACTCCTAAATCCACAAAATCATCACCTTGGGAGGATAAAAAAAGTAAAAAGGGAAGACGTGTGATCTCAGGCCCTCACTGTTCTCAACAGTTGTCACTGTAACTGTAACCAATTGAAAAAGCCCACATTATGAGCTGCAAGAGTTTCTTACAAAGTAAAAAATATATGTAGAAATAAATCAGAGTTAACAGAGCAGTGTACTCACACATGAATCCAGCCAGAAAGGTTTTTGTCCCCTGAAAATCTGTTTTCCAGCAAATCCTTTTCTTAACATATTTTCTGTACCAGACAGCTGAATCATGGACTGTTTCTGGATCCAGGGAGAGACCAGAGTCTTCCTTCTACAAAAACCTCTTTACACAAAGAATATACATTTCACTCTCCCATCTTTCCTATTTCCCATGTTCCTAGGAGAGCTTTTTTCATAATGTTATTGAACCACTCTGTTCTAAAGCAGGAAAATTCCTATTTAATGCAACCTGCAGCATTGGGAACTGCATTGCACCTCAAGTGCAGGCTGAGGATTTTCAGTGCAAGGCTACTAAAAACACAAACTCCTATTACATCCTGCAGAGAACCTTGAATTTTTGCAGAGTTTTGGGTTGAAATATCAACTTTGTAGCTCCTTTTTTACATGCCTGATAATAATTATTCAAATATTTCAAAATTCAATTAAAAATTAATAATGTTTTGTGTGATTTCCTCCTCAGATTTGCAGAGCTGGTACCTCAGTATTATTTCAGCAATCTTCCTCCAAGTGAAAGCAAGGATATTCTGCAGGAAGTGATCAATCACTTGGCACCAGTTTCAGCCACAAAGGAGGAAGAGAAAACTGCCAGTGACAGGAAAGAAAATGAGGAATTTTCCCCAACTCCCACTGAGCAGAGATGTGTTATTCAGTGAATTTAGATTGAACCATCACATATTGGCCAATAATAAATAAAAGCAATATATGCAAAATACATCCCCACCTTAACCCATGTAATTATTTCAAACTTTTGACATAAATGTATTTAACAGAAGAAACAAAGAAAAAGCACTTTTCTCAACAAAAGGAGTTGCATTATTTTGGAACAAAACCATGTGATTTAGCTTTGGTTAAAAATACATTGAGCAGATATTCAGGTTTTCTTTTGATAATGGGTTTTTATTGACTGCTTCATGATGATATTAAAGTAAAATAAGATGCAATATTTAAAAATATTCATTTGGTGGGTATTTTTGGTTTGAAACCGTTGATTCAACAGCAGTTCTGCAAATATTGTGAGGTCAGAGTCCTGCATGGCTGCTCTATAAAAACCTGCTGTTTGTAGGGAAGCTCAGAGTGAGAGATAATCTTTGAGTTTATCCATAATTCCATGAATTCCATCAGCTGGAACTACAATAACTGTCCTCAGAGGCTTCATTGGCACATCATCAAAGGACCATCTGCCACCCAGACAGGTGTCACTTTCCTCTTGCACAGAGTAGCTGAATTTCAGAAGGGCTTTCTAAACAACAGAAATAAAAGCATTCAGATTAAAATGTTTAATTAGCATTAATACATCACCTAAACAAAGTGAAATAATGAACCTCTTATGACCATGCTTATTAAGAAGTTTTTTTCCCTCTTGAGGTGTCTACCAAAAACAACAACCAAAAATCCACTATTTAAAAGTGTTTAAAATAATTTTCTTTTCACAGAATTTATATTATTCATATTAAATTCTATAATGATTGCTCCCATTATGGTTTGGGATCAGAGAACCAACTTAGGAAGGAGGACAAAAAGAAAAAAAAAAAAAAAAAAAAAAAATCAATGTTCTGCTGCTTTCAGGGCCTACTCTTAAAACTGCCCAGAGTCCTAAAAATTAACCAATCTGTAAGAATATGAGTAGAAATCAAATCTAAAGGGATGGGCACCAGTATGAATCCTGAGGAGAATTTCAGGAAGCTCTTGAAAAGGTTCCAGATGGCTGGAGCATCTGGAAGATCTATTTCTGCTTCTCCAAACAGGCAGGTGTCTAGAATGTGCATTATTTCTTTTCAGGGATATAAAGCCCATACAGAAAGTCCCTTTTCATCAGCTTTCCTAGACAAAATTCCTGATGGATAAGGAAAACAACCTAATGAATGTTTCCAGTTCTCACACAAGTCAGATTAAGAACTCTGAGCTGAACCATCAAGTAGAAAAACTTACCTGATTCCCTCCCTGGGGGGGAAAATGAAGGTGCACTCTCCTTTTAGGTTTGCTTTCCACTAACAATGTATCAAGGCTTTAAATCTCATTTTGGACAAATTACCACACTCACTGAGTGGCTTTGCTCAAGAACAATTTGAGCTCCTCTAATCAATTCCAACTCTGGTTATAATAGATTTTCTGGTTATAATTTTAAGGAACAGAATAAAGCCCAGGGCAGTGCCAAGTGCAGGAAAAGGCTTCTCTCAGTTTGATATGGCTCCAAGTGCCTCACCACATTTAATGCTATTTTATGGCAATCTAATTAACATTATGTGTGATCAGGGAGGACAGACACTCAGCACTAATTTAACACACACACATTATTAAGTACAGAGAGACAATTTAATATCCTACATAATGTTTAAAATGATTTTTTTTTAAACACTGGGAAGACTGTTTAAAAGAAAAACATGCTCAGTTGGAGTCTACCCTTTAGAGCTGAGAATTACTGCAGTTTAGATGAAAGCACACAATTAGCCTTTAATAAATAACAAAGCTGAAATCAGTAAATACAAAATGGGCCTTCTAGAAGAGATCACCCATGGACACATGAGCATCACAGGCTTCTCCCCAGCAGCTTTTCAGGAACATTTTACAGAGTTCAGCTTCTGCTGTTTCAGCTGCTGTGGCAGGAACACAAAAACAAAATCCCCAACTTGCTCCTGCACAGAGGCTACAACACAATTCCCTACAGCTACCAGTGAATTCCCCCACTTACATTTCTCTCCTTCCCAAGAAATAAAATTACAGCCCTATCACAGCCTCTGTCAGAATGATTACACACAGGAACCTTTGCCATTTACCACCATGTGCAAATCCTTTGCCCTGCAGGCACTGCCAGAAATGAAAAATAACAGTCTCTTGACAAAGTAATAATATTGTACAATAGTGGTTTTAAAGCTTTGGGAACATTAAAAAAAAAAAAAAAAAGAAAAAGAAAAAAGAAAAAAGAAAAAAGAAACCATGAAAAATTCTTTGCATTTCAAAGCACATTTTAAATTTAATTTCTGGCATTTTCCCCTCACCTGATCTGGTTTGGGACCTGCAGAATTGTGTGGCCAGGCTGCCTTAGGAAATGGAAAGTAATATTTTCATCTCAGTGTTTCACCACTTTTTATTAATATACTTGCCCTGAGTAGAATAGAGACAGAAAAGGGAAGCAAGAGCCACTTCTTAGGATCTCTGTAAGTTTTTATTCTGAGCATTTTTTGCAAATAACAGGTTACTAGGAGGAAACAGATAAATCAATACACAAAAAGAGCTTGATTGCTCCTCTCTCAACACTACTCCAGAACACCCTGGATTTAATTTAAAAATATTTGTGATCATCTTGATAAAAGCTCACCTTGAATTTGAAGTGAAACATCTCTTGTTGATGATATGTAAAGAAAAAGAAGCATTTTAAATAAATAATCATGTTACCTCATGAAAGAATTCTTCCTCTGCATTTGCAAACATTAATTCCTCCTTTGGCTGATTTCTCCTTTCCTTCCTCTTAGAATTGTTCTTTGTGGCTTCTGTGAAGGTCTTGCTGATAAGGAGGTAATAGTGGCACTTTCCACAGGGTTTGTTTGTTCTCTGTGCCTCAGTCAGCTCCTTTCTAAAGAGGAATAAATATTTACACAATTTGAATCCTAAACAAGCATGTAAGTAAACCTTAAAATGTATTGGTATAGAAAGGATATTCGAATTGCAGCCTATTCTTTTATGAGTATCTCAAAAAAATCAATTTTGCAGATGCATTCCTGATACTTAAATATGCTATTTGCACTTTAAACTATAAAAATATGGATGTTTTTCCACAGCTCACAGGATAATTCTTTCCTCCCAGAATCCTGTCCATGGTAGAGTTCTGTGCAACGATTTTAAGTGCAACTCTCCCTAAAAATACATCACATAATCACTTCTTTGAGGAAGAGACAGAAAATACTCTTGCTCACCCTTGTGTTCAACATACTGTCACTCCAAAACATTTAAAACAAAGAGGCTGAGATCTGAATTTGAGCTGTGACAAGTGCTGTATTTGCGGTGACCTCAATCTGACTTCTAATCTCATCTCACATGAGAGGAAAGAAGGCAAAAATGAAAGAAGAAAAAAGATGATCTCCGTTCTACAACTGGTTCCTTATCCAACAAAACTTCCTTGTTCCCAGTTCTCAGTGTGGCACTAAAATAATGTAATGCTGTGTTTCAGTGGATTAATTTATTTTGATATAATCCACGAATTGGCAGAGATCAGCCAGCACTTCACCTGCCTCTTTATTACTTGAAACTGATCAAAACACTGCATATTCACATGGGCCAAAACTAATTCACCTTTGAATCCTTTCCCTCAGTCCAAATCTCCCATTCCAGAGCCAGACATTAACACAGAAACACCCAAGCTGTTCATTATCAGCATGCTAAAAAACTTCTCATTTTTAAATTTTCCTAGGTCAGTGTGAAAATAATCTGCAATACAAGGATAAACTGCAACATCCACATAGCTCTTTCTGTAGAACAGCATGTGTTCTCAAATTATATCTTCTACAGAATTTGAAAACGTTTTGTACCTTCATGAAGATATAAAAATATTTAAAAAATTAATTTAAGATCATATATGAGATAAAATTTTTTATTTGTTCATGTTTAGATCTACATACATAAGAATTCTGAATAATATAAAGAAAAAACACCATTCAAAATCATGAAAGAAAAAAGAAAATCTAACCAACTTACTGGAGCTGCTGGTGCATGGGCAGAGCAATCTGTGGAGGGACATTGATGAACCTTTCACTCAGGATGAGCCCCACAGGCTTTGTGCTGTCGTGCAGGAGTTTGCTCAGCTGCTCCACCACCCGCTGCTCACAGCTCTGCTCACAGCGACTCAGCAGCAGCTCTTTGATTTGCTCAGCACACTGAGTGCCCTGCAATCAAAAGGTGCATTTTCTTCACCTGATCCAACAGCTATTTACACGAGGAAACCCTGAATGTCAGACTCAAGGCAACTTCCTGCAGGCCTGGTGGTAGTTTCCCTCAGCAGCCTCTAAAGCACTGCACAATTGTTTTGAAATCATTCTCCAGCCCTAAAGCTGAGGGCAAACAAAGGTTGTGAAGTGATGGGAACAAGGAACTGCAACCCCACAGCAAAGGGAAGAAATAAAAAGGACTGACAGCTGGCTTACCCTGGAATTAGTGGGCCCAGTTTTAACTCTCTGTTCCATTCCTTGCTTCGTATTTGACCCTCAGCAAGTTACTGCATTCAAAAGGAGCTAAGCCACTTCAAGTTCTATAAGCCCAGTCCTCCAGAGTGGAATTCCAAATCCTGATCCAGCAGTCCAGGCTTGTTACACAGGATGCACTCTCATTTATTACTGATGCTAATATTTATAACCAGATGTTACTGAGACATACCAACCTTCCTTTCTGTTAAGTTCAAGCAGCTTATAAACCCAAATACTTCATCATCATCTTCTTCATCGTCACTACTGTCCTCCTGCACCTCTGCTTGCTGTTGAATGAAAGGAAAAGCAACAACTCGTATTGACATTCTATTTCCACCCTGTAGTAAAAGATGTTTTTCTTTCCAGGTGATACCAGCAGATGAAAAGCATCGAGGAAATCTGTACAAACACACACTGCAAATTCTGCTGCACCACTGAACTGCTCAGTGAGCTGAGAGCCAGCTTTAGAGAGGGCCAGGTCATGCATCTTCTACAGCAGAGTCCTCTGAAAGGCACTCAAGGTTGAAAGCTCACTTTAATGAGCAGCATCTTGGCCCAAGGGTTGAATATCTTAAGCAAAACCAATTTCCTTCAGTTTCTAAGGTAGGGAAGTAAACCTGGAATGTTTTGATAACCATAGAGCAATAAAGCTTTGATAGGGAGGGGACAAAAAGCTGTGTCTTTGTAGGGAAGTCACAAGCTCCTATTTCTTATGGAGCTGGTAACAAACCTCTCCATTGCCTTTTCAGCATCACTACACTGAAATTCAGGGAGTGAAAAGCTTTCCATATGTAAAAAGAAACCAGCAAGAACAATATATCAAATTCTTTCTTTGCTTGAAAGTAGGCATGGAAAATTTCAGTTCCCATAGGAAAATTATTCTCAAAGTAGAAAAAGCAAGAAAGCACACAAATAACAGAGACAGGATTCCCATCTGAAATTCAGAAATCATGTTGTTTCAACAAAGAAAGTATTGTACTTCAATTACAAATTGAATCTGTCTTACCTTGATAATACTCCCAATATGGTTCTGTTGTATCAATATATCAGTTAATTCAGCAGTGTTAACAGGAGCTTTTAGAAACAACTGGAAGACAGGAAAAAAGTATTAACTTTCAGGCACTGAGGGTATCTCATGGACCAATTAGTACAAAATAAAGTGAGCTTTTTATCTATCTTCCTTCACTGTAATACTGTGAAAACTAACCATCAGCTGCTTGAGGTGCTTGCTCCTGCACCTTCCAAGTGCTGATATATCCACACTGGAACCCTCTGGAGTTTGGGATGATCTGAAAGCTGTGGCTATTCCATCCCTGGCAGTGCCCAAGGCCAGGCTGGATGGGGCTTGGAGCAGCCTGGGATAGTGGAAGGTGTCCCTGCCTATGGCAGGGGGTGGCACTGGATGGGCTTTAAGGTCCCTTCTAACCCAAACTATTGTGAGATTATCAAATAAAAGGAAGCAAAGTAATAAAAGCTGTAAATCAATATAGAGAATGTGAACAGATGTCTTTGCATAACTCTTTAGATCTTATTTATCAATGGACATCATCAACCAAGCTAACAAGTAGCCACAGTACCTGCTGTAGTAACTTCTTTATCCCATTATAGTCATTGTCTGATATGGAATGTGCTTCAAATTCAACATTAACTTCCTGTGGAGTAAAACAGAGAATATCACATACACTTGGCAAGGAGCTATATCAGAACAAACCTAAACTGTAAGAAACATTAAGACAAGTAATAGCAAACAGCAGAAACAGAACTTATTTCCACCTTGCAGTAACCTCAGGAATTGTTACTATTTCTCCTGTGATCTTTAGAGAACATCTGTGAAAGTAACATTTCAAAACTGACCCAGCAATTGTGTCATGAACAAACTTTTAATGCTCTGCTCCTGCCACCTGACTCTCACAATTACACCTCTTGTAGCCACAGACTCTTCCTGTAGAGAGTTTGATCCAGGCAGGCAAACCCTGGGAACTTCAGGACTGGGGTGAAATGCCTTAACTAAAGGTGAACATTGCTGCAGACATTCAAATAATTACATCCAAACCCACACTTCTGCTACTTGCCCAAATCCTCCTGGCATCATTAACCCCACTGTGGAACCCTGCAAATGCTGAGATCCAGGCACTGTGGCAGCCACAGTGGGAACTGCTGCTTCTCCTTCCAGAACAAATGCTGTGTGTCTAGCAACATTTATATTGGTATTCAGTATTAAAAGTCACACCTGCCAAGGTTACTCTGCCTACCTGCTCCATCGTTCAAGATTATTCAAAGTTAATAATTGCCAGTTTTGATTACACTTCCTGAGTACCCTCAACAGCTCAGCCTTTCCTTTCCCACCATTCAGCCTCACAACTCTCTCCAATCCCACATGGAGGCCATAGCCTTTGCTGTTCACTGGAAAAACAGCAGTGAAGACCTGTTTGTAATATAGAAAACAGGCACACAAGCCCTTGGGAGGCAGTAAAACTGAGGAGACACTGGCACAGGTTGCCCAATGATCCCTGGCAGTGTCCAAGGCCAGGCTGGACAGGGATTAAAAAACCCTGAAACAGTGGAAGGTGTCCCTTGCCCATGGCAGGGGGTGGCACTGGATGGGCTTTAAGGTCCTTCCCAAACCAAACTATTCTGAGACTCTAAACTAAAAGGAAGCAAACTAATATAATAATAAAATATAGCAGAATGTAATAAAAGAGCGACTCCTCTGTGCTGACAGCAGCATTTCCAAGCAGCCGCCTCCAGCCTCACACGTGAGTGGATATGCCAAAGGCCGGGGCTGTACAGCTGAGGCCTCGGGGACCCTGACACTCCAAAAACAGTTAAAAAAATTAAAAACTTCCAACAACAACAATGCGGCGAACATACTTTTGATCGCCGAACCCCAGGGACGCGTCCCCTGCACTCCCACAGGACACGCACCCAGCGCCCGCCGCGCCTGGCCGGGGCACGCACCCCTTCCCGAACATCCCCCGACAATGCCGCACAGGACAGCCGTGTGGGACCCATCCCTGTCACCGCCGGGTCACACACCCCTTCCCGAACATCCCCTGACAATGCCACACAGGACTGAGCCGTGTGGGACCCATCCCTGTCACCGCCGGGGCACACACCCCTTCCCGAACATCCCCCGACAATGCCACACAGGACAGCCGTGTGGGACCCATCCCTGCCACCGCCGGGTCACACACCCCTTCCCGAACATCCCCCGACAATGCCACACGGGACTGAGCCGTGTGGGACCCGTCCCGCTCACTGCCCGGGCACAAACCCCTTCCCGAACATCCCCCGACAAGCCCATCCATGACTGAGCCGTGCGGGGCCCGTCCCGCTCACCTCATCGATGGGCTCGTCCGAGTCCGAGCACGCCGAGCCCTCGGAGCCGCTGAGGGAGCCCTCGGAGCTGCTGGAGCCGCTTTGGGAGCTCTGTTCCCCGGCGGGGCCCCGCGCCCGGCGCTTGGCCGGCGTGGCCATGGCAGTGCTCGGCGGAAGGGCGGCGTGGCCGGGACGCTGGGAGGGGCGGGATGTCGCCGAATGTCGCGACAGCGAGCGGCTGGCAGCGCCCGGGGAGCGCGGAGAGGCCCGGGCAGCATGAACGGGGAGGCGCGGCCCGCACCGCCCCTGCCCCCGCAAACCCGGATTTCCTCTTCGTGCTGTGGTGTCACTTCCTTCCAAAGGGAATGCCCTGGTGGGAATGGTTGTCAGGGATTAAATCGGGCTGTCCGCCGAGGTTTGGAGTCCCCATCCCTGCGGGAAGGGCTGGTGGCACTCAGGGCTCAGCTGGGGACACGGTGGGGATCGGGCTCGATGATCCTGCAGGGCTTTTCCAGCCTCAGTGATCCTGGGATTCTGTGCTTTAAAAGGAACAGAGCGTCCTGAGCATCTCCGACATTAGCAAAAATTGCTGTAAGTAAAAACTAGCGTTAGTAAAAATTGCCAATTAAACCAGGAATCAGGCGCCCGCTGCTTGCTGTAAAAATAGTGTTCCTGAACTAAATTCTCTGGATAATTCCAGACAAACCAGCAGAAAAGGGGGTTAGGGAGAGCACAGTAAGCACAACGTGATTCCGCTATTAATAAAAAATGCCCAACGGGGAAAATGCCTTGAAATATCCTAAGCACTGAAGAAATGCTCATTAATGATCACGCCTCGATTATGTGGAACCATGTAACACTTTGTGTCTAATTAATGAAGAAAAATGGGTGTTAATTAGGAAAGAAGAGCATTGGGCACTCACTGTTGCCAGCCAGAAGAAATGCAAGGCACAGAGCTTTGGGATGTAATTCCAGCTTTATAAATACGCTTCAAGTAGGTTCAGATTTTCATGTTCCCTTTAAAGCATCAAACACATCTATGTTTATTTATTTTTATTGTTATTTTTAATTTTTTTAAAAACTGGGTTTGCTCTGGGAGCAATTAGGTCATTGCCAAAATTTGAATACTGATATCCAGGAAAATAATTTAGAGGAAGATGAATTTTCCTATGTGTGTGATCGATCAGGAAAATATCACACTGGTAATTGGGGTGAATGTTCACTAAGAGAGTGGATTTCTGGTTGTATTATTCACGTATTTGTTTAGGTTTTGTAACTTTGAATTTATACCAAAGCTTGTAAGGAACTGAGAAGTATCATCTTCTGTTTTTATGGCAGAATAGATGTTTTCAGTCCTGCCTTGTTTCCTAGAGTATCAGAGAAGGCATATTAATATTATTGATGTTATTATAGATATATAAATATGTGCCTATAGAAATAAATCAATATCTTTGCATACTCATTTTGATGAGCAGAGGGTGAAAACCAGCATGGAAATTATTAGCATAAATAACTTTTTTATAAATAGACAATAATTCAATACAGAACGTGCTGGCATTGTAGGGCCTGTTACTGCTTTTACAAAATATTCTTTAAAATGTTTTCCCCTTGATGAGTTTCATTAGAGCCTCTTCCTTAAGCAGTGTTATCTAAAGGCAGCATATTATTTTCTGCCCTTATCAGGGTGGGTGTTCCTGCCTGGAGAATGCACAATAACTGCTTACTCATTGTGTGAGGAGCACTACAACTGGTAGCAACTCAGTTCTTGGAGCTGTTAAAGTCACTGTTCGAGGCAAAAAGTCCTCTAGACCTAATTTAGATAAATTCCATTCTTGTATTTCAGGGTTCTGCTGTGCTTGCTTGGTGAACAATGAAGGTTCTGCTGCTGAAGGAGCCCAAAGACAAAGATTCAGGATCAGATCCATATATTAAAGTGAGTAAATGTTAAGAAAACTAAAAAAAAATAGTAACTTCTTTATTAAAAATGAATGCTACTGTTTCAGGTGGGAAAAGGGCCTTAATCAATATTAGGAGTGCAGGTCTGAAATTATGCTAAGAGAAAAAGGCTCTTAGAAAATATGCCCTTCCTGCAAAAAAATTTTATTAATTATGGGACATTTGTACTGAATTCATTGTAAAGCTGTCAGCATAGTACTATTATTAAACCAGCTTCGTTTGAGTTAATGAATATTAATTATGTTGATTTGGACAGAATAAAGATTACAGAAATTCTTTATATTTTTACTGGGAGTGTGATGTGAAATAGAGGATACCTGTTGCTGGGGTCCCTTCTGCTACTGCCCGTGCTCATGTGAGTAAATCTCACTCATAAGAGTAAGAATTATTAATAATTAAATTACTGATAATTATTAAATTGTTAATAATTATTAATAATTAAATCTCACTCATAAGGGTAAGAAAAGAGAATTATTTCTTTAGAAGAAACCTCTTGACAGAATATTACAGAGATGTTCAAGGATATTTGTAGGACTGGGTGGACACCTGGGGACTTCAGAGTTCTGTGCTGGTATCTCCTGTACCTCAGAAGGCCACAGTCCCACAGCTGTTTGTTTAACTAAATGTTGTAATATTAAATAATTAACAAATCCAAACTAGATTTACCAGGGAAAGAAAACAAAGTATCTTTTTTTTCTGCCTTAGCAAAGAGAAATGCTTGTGCTGACTTAGTCAGCTCTTTGAAAAAACCAAAAATGCTGTTTGGAATTTATTTCAAGAGCTGCAAACTTTTTCTTGATAGGAATTTGGATCATACAGCTTGGAAGCAACGTTGATCCCAGTTTTGTCATTTGAATTCACCTCTCTTGACAGCTTATTTGACAAGGTAAGTTTGAAATTCTTTCAGTTGTCTTATTTCCAACAGGATTTGGTTGTCAGGATCCCACTGAATCCTTCTGTGTGGTACCTCCTTTTGTGTTGCCACAAACCAGCTTTGTACAGTAAAATTTCATGGACAGCATCAAGGATCTTGCCCCTGCTCGTTAAAGAATTAAATTGGTCAGGCAAAATTCATTGTTTAATTGTCACAAGTATTTCAGGCAGTTATTGAAGCTGCTCTGTTTGTTACAAGGTTGTAAATAATTTATCAACTGATTTTTTAAAATTGATTTACTAATTAATTTTTTAAACTTTTTAAATTTACTGTTTCTAAACAGCTTTCCCATCCAGAGTGCTATGGAGGCCTAGTTTTGACCAGCCCAAGAGCATTAGAAGCCATCAAGATATGTTTAAAAGAGAAGAGTAAAAAAGAAGGTAAATCCATACTAATATTCCTTGGGCTTTTTCTTTCAGCATCTTGTGAAGTTTGGATTTTATTGAATTTTATTTCACTCACCAGTTGATATTTGGAGCATGATTTTTTAAAAAAACCTGAATTTCATCATTCTTTAGCATCATAAAGGGCTCATGCTACATTGGGCTTTTAAGAGTTGTGTTTTCCACACTTAAAAAGGAAAGAAAGGAGCTTTTGGTGCTAATTCCTAATTAATGAGAGCTTTGCCAGCTCTGGTTCTCTCATGCATAAGGAATATTTTGCTGCAGTGCCTGGTTTGCTTGCTGACTGCTTTCTTCCCTTGAAGAGAAGATCATCTCATAAAACCTGGCCATTACTTCTGTGCCTGTATAATTCCTAAGAAATGCTGCACAAAAAGGGAGTTCAGTGTCTTGAATAAGAAATTTCTCAAGTGAATTAATTACTAGCTCAAAAATGGTGAAGAATTGCTGAGGCATAAAAGCCAACAGGTCAGGAGTGAGGAAGAATCCTGCTAAATAGAAATACCCATCAAAATGAAATGTCAAATCTTTGTGAACTCTTCCAAATTCTTTTGTTGGGTGATTCTGGCATGGAGTTTCTACGTGATCTGCTCCATTTTTGGGCTGTGGACAAATCAATGTCCTTTGAGTAAGCAGTAAATGCACTGACACCCTCAGCTTGTTGTAGGAGCTGAGGACAATATATAAAGATGTTAGATCAAAACTAATCTCTCCTCTAAATTTCATCCCTGATCTTGATTAGGACTTTTGGAAAATACATATTTTCATCATGAAAATGAGTCTGTATTTCCTATTTGGGTTCCTCTCAAAGACAATAAATCCTTGGGTTTTTCCTTCTGATTTTTATGTTTACTGTTGTAGTTTGTATTTCTCTTTTCACCCCCAGGAGTCCCAGAAAAATCTCAGTGTCCTGTGCTGCTCTGATTAAAACAAGACAGTAAAAACTTGGTGTATCTGTTTTTGATCCATGAGGATTTGTGCATCCAGATCTGCTGAATGTGTAGTGGAGTTTAAGTTATTATTATTATTTTGCTGTATTTGTGGATTAAACAGAAGTCCACATAGTCATTTAGCATTCACATTCTGTTGCCATGTGCTTAAATTTCATTTAATTTAGTATAATTTAATGTTTTTCAGCCTGGTCAAAATCTCTTAAACAAATGTGGAATATGAAACCAACATATGTGGTAGGAAAAGCTACAGCTTCTTTAGGTAAGCTGGGGTTTAAAAAAAACAAAATTGGCTACATCTGGCTTGTAAGTACAATTTTTGGAGGAGGATCTGCTGAGAAAAAAAAAATAATTTTAGAACTGGATAATTTGGAAGAGAGGTAATTATATAAACATTATAATTATCCAGCCAAGGATATCCATGGATATAATCCAGCCTCTGGAATTCTGCTCCTTGTGTTGTAATGTGATGGTCACTGCTTCAAAAATTGGGTCAAAACAGGAAAAAAACCCCTTTATTCTTGAATTGAATGTGCTTTTGTCATTGCCTTTGGAAATGAAATGGGGTGAAAGGGATTCTAACCTGGTTGGGATTGTGCACAAATGATTTGTGTGCTTGGATCAAGCTGTGCCTCCCTTTCCATCCCAGGGTTTTGTGGCAGGAAATCTGAATTCTTCTCATTGTTTTCCATGGTTTTTTTCTTTGCTGCTTTTGTTTCTAGTGGAAGAAATTGGTCTTATTCCACAAGGAGAAAAGGCTGGAAATGCAGAGAAATTAGCTGAATATATTTGTTCAAGTAAGTGGCTAAAATGTTGGAGTTAAATTAAGGTAATGTCCCTTCCATCATTTCAGAATTTCCTTGAGGTAAAATCGAGTGCACAGTGAGGCAAAAATACTTCAAAATACACATACAAGATATTAATTTACATGCAATCTTAGACCCTCTAGTTAATTAATAAATGCTATATGAGCCAGCAGGAAAAAGTTTATTTTTACTGGAAGATCAGAGCTGTAATGATTCGAAATTGCTGCTAAATCAGAAGATTTAAATGCTGGTGACTTTCCCCAGAATTACCCTGTGGTTTCAGAGGGATCTGGTTTTCAGCATCAAAGTTGAGTGGATTTGAAGAAATTGAAGTGATGCTTTAAGTTTTGTTTAACCATTTTGTTATGGTTAAACCTGTAATGCTTCTCAACCTGTTATCAGGTAATTGGGGAATTTTTTAAGTCTATTTGCTGACTTTCTCTGTCTTTACTCTAATTTGTTTAAATTTCCAGTAGCAATAAGGATTTTTCTGAGCAAAGTCTTCCCAGTAGCAGAGGTTTATAGGGAAAAGAAAAATGGCATGGGAGCTGCAAAAGATTGTTTTTGCTGGGCACAGTGCTCTCTAATTCACTGGCAAATAAAATTCTTCAGCTCTAGGGAATATTTAATGATAAAAATGAGAGTTGCCAACCCAAGATCAAATAATAAATTCTGAAAATTAAAAATACAACACAAATGTGTCGTAAGTGAAGAATAACCCATCTCCCCTCTTCAGCAGATGTATTAAAGCAAAGAAAGGCTTCAGCTGATTTTACAGTGCTGGAAAATCTATTTCTGGCAATGAATTAATATTTGCCAGGGTTTTTTTTTTTAGTAGAAAGACAAGAGAAATACCTGTTTATTATGTTGTATGAAGGTGAAAAAAATTAACCAAGCAGTGAATTTCAGTCACTGGAGCCTGCTTTTGTTGAGACATAGAAATACCCTCCAGGATTTATGGGCTGTGCATATTTAAATACTCTCAGCTGATCAAATGCTTTATAACAACATTGGAAGTACAGATTAAATTATCTCATGTTTATTATGTATAAATTAATTTTTGTTTGTGCATAAATAAGTAAATGAAAAGAGTAGCCCTGAATTTCTTGTATCATGAGAGGTTATTGCCAGAATGAATATAAAAGCTGAAATAATGAGGGTTTTTTGTCATCACCTTTTGTGCTTTGGTACCAATTCAATTTAAGGGATTGAGGAATAAAGGAATTTACTCCTTTACTCTTCTCAAGGCAAATATTTGGCTACAGAAGCAGGAGATCCCAGTCCTTGTTGTGTTGTTCAGGCCTACCAAGGAATTTTTCTGTGCCAGAAGAATCAGTGTTTGTGTACAGGTACCACACTGACCTTTCAAATAACTGGCATGGCTCACAGGAGAACTGATGCTGGAACAATCCAGTTTTATTTAATTTTAAAATATTTTTTACATTCTGAGCCAAGTTCGTTCTTCCTCTAATTTTTAATTTTAACTGAAGAATAGCTGTGGTTTCTATTAAAACCTCAGTGTGCAGTCAGGACACTCAGGTGTGTCTGGGTTGACTCCTACAAGATCTTTCCATTTGATTTTCACTCTGTAGCCTTTTTTTTTTTAATCCCTGAAGAATGTCTGCATGCATAAACCAAGCACTTAAAAGCATTTTTTTCTCTAGTAATTGTCTCTTAAAAATGTATTAATAAATCTGAATTACTAATAAAATAGTTTCATTTCTTTGGAAAGCTGAATGCAAAGCTCTATCAATCTGTGTAGAATTTCATCTTGAAATTTCCTTTGTATTTCTCATTTATAGAAAAGGCAAAAGCTGTGCAAAGCAAGTCTGCTGTTAAATTCCTAATTTGACAAAAGCAAGTGAGGATATCCATTCCCACCCCAGCAGTGCAACCAGAATCCTTTTTTCCTTGGGGAATTAAGAAAATGGAATTGCAGATAGACCAAAACTTTTCAGCACAGTTTTGTCCTTTTCTTTGTCTGCCTGGATATTCTTTTGTAGAGCTCTGTCATTTATTGAGTGGGACAGATTTTAAATATCAAATTGAGGCAGGTTGTGTTGAGGAGGAAATAAAGTGCATTTCTATTCCCCTTGCCCTTCTGCAGAGGAAGTTATCTTCTTAGGCAATATTCATATTCTAGTTATGGAATGTTTTTAATGTTCCTGCTAAGTAACCTCTGTCCTGTGAATTGAGGCTGCAGATGTTTTCAGTTACCTTAGAGCTGTGTCTGTGGTGAGGCATTTGATAAATCAGCATTTGATACCTTTAAAATGTATTAAATCACATTTACTCTTTATTAAAGGCCCGAGTTAATTAAAATTCTTGTTTGTGTTTACAGGAGAGAAACCCAATTCCTCAGCTCTCCTATTTCCTTGTGGAGCCCTGAAAAGAGAAGTACTTCCTACAGTGCTTAGAGAAAAAGGTTGAACTTCCCCTGGAGACCCATTTTAATTAGTCAGTGATGAGAAAAGTTGTATCTTAAAGCTTGTGAAGGAAATTGGAAGAAATAAAAGTGTAACTTGTTGAGGAGAGGAGAGGAGTAAACCCTGGGAGTTTGGATGGCTGCCCACAGCTCTGGGAAGTGCAAATCCTTCACAGAACTTTTATGTGTCTTTTTAGCCTAAAATAGTTACACTTAAGTGCAGTTAGGATGTTAATTGAAATAACAGAAATGAAGGAATGATGAGTGCATATCCTGATTGCAGGCATACCCCTGGAAAGCCTCACTGTTTATCAAACAACCCAACACCCTGATCTGCAGGAATCTTTGAGCAGTTACTTCTCCCAACAGGTACTGGACACTGATCTAGTTTGGGATTTTCTGAGGCAGGTGACAATGCCTCCCAGAATATTTTTTTGGAAATATTACTGGACATCTTTGCTGTGTATCACAGAATCCAGGAGTAATCTGCCCTACGTAGTTTGTGTAAAAGTAATCATTGCTTTTAAAGATTGGCTGATTTTTCCATTTTAGGAGCCTCCATCATAGAATTACAGAATTATGGGATAGTTTGGGTGGGAATGGAACTTAAATCCCATCCAGTCCTGCTCCTGCCATGGGCAGGGGCACCTTCCACTGTCCCAGGGTGCTCCAAGGGAGCACTGCCAGGGATCCAGGGGCAGCCACAGCTGCTCTGGGCACCCTGTGCCAGGGCGTGCCCACCCTCCCAGGGAACAATTCCTGCCCAAATCCCATCCAGCCCTAGCCCTGCCCTGTGTGCTGTCCCCTGTGCCAGCAGTGGCACGCTGGGGGAGGGAGCTGTGCCATCCTCTGCTTCCCTTCCCCAGGGCGTCCCTGCCAGCGTCGCCTTCTTCAGCCCCTCCGGTGTCAGATTCTGCCTCCAGCACATCCAGAAGCTTTCAGGGGATTTCATCAACCAAGTCAAGGTATCTTCTCTTAAAAATGGTGGGGTACAAGAGGGAGTAAATTTGGGGTGGGCAAATGAGATAGAGAGGCTGTTACGACCACTGCAAACGTTGATTTTATCTTTGGTTTGTGTTTATTTCTCTGAAGAAAACCCCAATTTATAGCAAATACAAATGTTATTATATAGAATTATAGAATCCCAGAATGGTTTGGGTTGGAAGAGACCATAAAATCCATCTTGTTCCACCCCCTTGCCATGGGCAGGGACACCCTTCCAGTACACCAGGGTGCCCCCATCCAACCTGGCCTTGTTTGGATTTTAAAAACACTTTTCACCTGGAATGTTTTCCCCAACCAATTTCCCCTATCTCCACTGGGATAGACTTCATTTTCTCTTCCTGATGTGATGGTGTGAGGAGTTGATGCTTGCACGGGGCTGCAGCTGATTAAAATTCCTCTCACTTTTCCCTGTTCCATGGGACTCGGAGCTCTCAGTGTTTGTAATGGCAAGATAAATACTCCTCTTCCCCGAGTCACTGCTAAGTAGCTCCACTGATGGGTGGCTTTGACTGCTGCAAATCTCCAGCCTGAGCTGCTCAGTGGAGGACAGAGCTGGGGAGGCGCAGTGCCTGAGCAGTGACAGTGGCGATGTTGTTGTCCCTGCAGTTCGCCGCCATCGGCCCCAGCACGGCAGAGGCCCTGCGAGGCGCCGGCATCGCCGTCAGCTGCACCGCAGGGAGCCCCACGGCCCCGGAGCTGGCTGCTGCCATCCACACAGCCCTGCGGCCACACGGCTGCCCTGAGCCCCAGGAACAGCCCTGAGCCCCGGGGACAGCTCTGAGCCCCAGGGACAGCTCTGAGCCCCAGGGACAGCTCTGAGCCCCGGGGACAGCTCTGAGCCCCAGGAACAGCCCTGAGCCCCAGGGACAGCTCTGAGCCCCGGGGACAGCTATGAGCCCCAGGGACAGCCCTGAGCCCCAGGGACAGCT
>VZUI01050919.1:0-70535 GCA_013401135.1 Cettia cetti | reverse complement strand
TTCTTCTGATGTCCCTCTGGGATGACCAATTGGTAGAAAGGTTTACCTTTTGTATTACCAATCAAACTGGCCTCTGACTTTCTATATAAAAGAGGAGCCATCCCACAATAAAGAGAGAGAACCCCCAACACCTGCAAAGGAACCTGTCTCCGTTTCCTTTGATGTATCTTGCGACAGATGGCCATGTTGCTGTGGCCGTAACTACACACCTGGCCTTGCAGGCAGGGTTATCAGCACAGACCCAACATTATTGGTACGTATTTGTCCAGCTCAGAGAAGAGGCAAAGTTCCCCAAGAAGTCTACCCCTACAGACACACATCATATAGAATATCTCCTCATGGCCAGCTATAGCACTATGCTCCAATGGGAGCTCCTAAAGAAAGATTTTAAAAGTATAAAACCTGTAAGTGAAATAGAATTGAAAGCAAGCTTTGAATTGTAGAATGCCAAGCAGGAAGACAGAGATTAAGTTAGCTGAAGGCTGGATGCCTGATGGAAACAAAGGGGTGCCAGGGGGATGTGCCCTGCAAGGTGGCAGGGAAAAGGTGACTTAGGTTTTTAGAATGTAGAATAGTATGGTAATGTAGTAGTTCTCATAGGTTGTATGTAGATTTTGTAGGTTTTGTATCTTGTACTGGTTGGTTGGTGTTAACCAGAATATTCAACACAGAAGGAGATAAAATGTTATGTAACAGGAAAATCGGTCCCTCTCTTTTGGGCATGCTTTGAGCTGGGGCTGGCAGCTCAGGGAAAGCTCTTGCACCCACAACCTACGCAATAAAACACATTTCAAGAACTGCTCTGCTATCCAGAGATCTCTCCCATCACCCCCGTTGAGCCACTCTGATAGTGCTTTACCGGGGTGCCACCCCTGTTTCTCAATAGACAGTTCTATAAAACTACTCAAGATCTAAATTTGATTGTTCACACCAATTCCATTACTTTAGGAGGGGTTAACTTTCCTTTACAGTGACCCTCATTTTCTACCAATTGTTTTTTTGAAATTACAGGAATTTGAATTTTGGTCTTAAGTCAAATGTTCATTATTTCTCTAAAACTTAATATCTGCCACGAAATATTTCCTTTCGCAGAAAAATTCTGAAGACAAGTACCCATAAAAAGCTGAAAAAGAGCTAAGAAAAACCCAACAAAACAGCTACCTCATTTTATCCTTTAGTCAAGTGACTAAAGCTCTTATCTCAAGTGGAAGCATGCCTGTGAAACATGCATATATGTATACATGATTTCACTGAACAAAAGAAACTTGGATACAAAGTAAATTTATACTTGAAATACACTAAGCAATCTGCTGAATAAAAGAGGTTTCTGTGGCAACAAAACCTATGATCAT
Organism: Cettia cetti; assembly: GCA_013401135.1. Classification (NCBI taxonomy): domain Eukaryota; kingdom Metazoa; phylum Chordata; class Aves; order Passeriformes; family Sylviidae; genus Cettia; species Cettia cetti. Next base: position 69,183 of record VZUI01050919.1, on the reverse strand, counting down.
TGAACTACATTAATTTCTAAAGTACTTCAAGTATGTTACTGGTAATTCAGTAATGGTGGAAGAGGGACAGTAGTAATGTGAAATTGCAGCTGCACTGGGCCCAGATCAATCTATGTTCCTATGATTCATCTTTACTATAGGCTTGGGTCACAGCACAGTACCAAAATCTTCATAATCTTCTTTCCTTCCCCTCCAGTAAATCAGTCTAGGGTTCAACCATACCATAGAATTGTGAAAATTTTATAAAACGAGCATTTAAGTCTGGCAAGAGTCATACTTGAAATGCCTCAGAAAAATAAAATAATACTGTGTCTGCAAACAACAAGAAATATTCCCTATTTACAATAAATGTGGCTTTTCAGAAATATTATATCTAATAGAAAAAGTGGGAAAACAAAAGTTTTTGTAAACAGATGCACATCATAAATGACAAAAAGTAAATCCTTTATCACAGAAATAGTAGATTTAAATACATAAATTTTGATTGTATTAAAGATTAAAAACTAGAGATAGCAGTGCTGACTTTATGACAAAATCATCCGTGGACATAAAGCCAACCAGAATTCAATTGAAAAAAAAAAATCTTAGGTAACATTAAGTTGTGTCTCTCTAAATGTCCTAGGAATAGCCCAATTTGGGCAAAACCAAATTTTAAGGGGTTTTTTCTGGGCTTCTTCCCCTTCCCCCCTCCCCACTTGCTGAATGAAGATTATAACTAAACCTCCATGTTTTAAAATAAAGGTGAGGTGTTAAGTTTTTCCAGTAGAATTGGTCTCACTGGAAACAGAAGGAAGTCACTGAGGAAGACTGGAATGGTGATCCTTTTGCTCGGGTTAGCTCTGGCTTGCTAACCACAGAGACAAAAGGAATAAGCTAATTTTGTGCTGGCTGTCCATACATTACCTGCACAAAGCTTCACACTAACAGAATATAATACTTTTCCACTTTAAAGTTTTATTAGGCTAATATTTAAATAAAAGTATTTGCTCCAGAATTTAGCTAACAGACAGTTCTGCTTTAGCCAACATACCTATGAAAAAAGGGGGCATCTGCAGGAAGAATGGTACTCAGAGTTGGTGAGGACTCACTTCAAGTACTGCATTCGGTTCTGGGCCTCTCACTTTAAAAAAGACAATAAGGTGCTGGAGTGTGTCCAAGAAAAGGCAGCAGGGCTCGTGTAAAGTCTAGGAAATATGTCTTAGCAGGAATGGCTGAGGGAGCTGTTTTTGTTTAATCTCAAGGAGAGAGGATGCCCGGGGAGAACTCATGGTTCTCTGCAAGTACCTGAAAAGAGGGTGTAGGGAGATGGGGGTTGGTCTCTTTTGCTGTGCAGAGACAGGACCAGAAGAAATTGTCTTAAGCTGAGCTAGGGGAAATTCAGATTAACTATAAGAATAAAAAGTTTCACTGTTACGGTTGTCAGATATTGGAATAGGTTGCCCAGGGTGGTGGTGGAGTCACCATTCCTGGAGATGTCCAAGAGGTGTCCGGGTCTGGCGCTGCATGATCTTGTGTGGTAGTTTAGTGTTTGCAATGGTAGCGCTGAGTGAACAGTTGGATTGTATGATCCTGAATGTCTCTTCCAACCTTGATGATTCTATTCTAAGAAAATGTTGTCCTGGCATGGAAGGTAATAGCTAGTTACTACTTTGAGAACAGAGAGAAAAAAACTCTTAAAAATTGAGAATATGCCACAAATGTAATGATTTTAATTATGGTTCACATGTCTAGCCAGATATCCTAAATATAGCCATTGTAAGAGTATTTAAAAAGACACTTAAAGAGAACTAAATAAGCTATAGAAATCACTGGGAAAAGATTTCCAGAACCAGTCAGCTGGGTAGTAAGGCCATGTCAAATCAAAAAAAAAATTATAATTCTTAATAACTGGTTGAAGAGATCAAAACTGGAAAAGTTGCAATCACTACCTTTTTATATTATTATTTCTTACCTACAGCTGAAATTTGGACAGATAAACAGAAAAAAAAAATCCAACAAAACCCCATGATACTTATAGAAAAACCTACAAAATAAAACCTGTTTTAAATACTCCTTAAAACAAGGATGGAAGTGGGGAGGAAAAGCTAACAGTATGAAAAAGGCATTGACAATCTTTTTTCATCTCCCTGCTGGGCAATATGACATATCACCAATAGGTGTGGGACCTAAAATTGTTGAAAGTGAATAAAATTTGACCCACCATCTGTTTTTCTTAAAAACAGACAATTAACGATTTAATTGACTTGGCACACCATATATTACAGTACATATGTCACACTAGATGAAGTGATTTGGTTTCTACTAAGTTGTAGAAAAGGTGCCTTGAAGCTTTTAGCTTATTTCTTGGTTGTAATATTTTAGAGACACTTTTTTTATTTTGAGAAAAAACTATGCCCAGGGCTTAAATTCTGTCATGTGCAGCTTTTAGTCTTTTTAAATGCAATGTTAAGAAGGAAATAATGCACCATACCACTATGCCAAATGTTGTTTATTACACTATGCCTGTGCTTTCATTTTATGAGGCCTGCGGCTGGACTGTCAGATTACAGGTGTCCTTTAGGTTGAAATAAAAAGTTAACAGTAGTAATTGCCATATTAACTGAATACACAGTATCTTCCTACTGTCCAAACATAAGATATTTTCCCAGATTATAAATACACTATCACAATGTACATTTTCAGGATTATTTTTAATTTAATTTATCTATTTCTTACTGTACATTCTAGTGGTTAAGCATATGGAGAAACATAACCAGTTTGAGGAGAAAATATATTAGCACAGTCTGCTGGAATAAACAAATTACAACACAGTATCTTTAGAGAGCCCTAGTGCTCAGTGGTTTCTATAATCAGATATGAAGATTTTTTTTTTAGCATAAATATGATCTACAAATGTAGAAAGCAATCATAACACCTATGCTCTAAGGTTGTTTTTTTTTTCATGCTTCTTACAGTTAGGATTATCGTAAGATTTATTATTGCAGCTATGTGCAAAACCTACAGCTATCAGATTCATATCTGTTTTAAGTAATTGCAAGACAGAATTCTAAAAAATGCATGGTTGTATGTAATAAATAATAAATTGGTGACAGCCTCTAGGTCTTACCAACACGAAAGTGACTGTATTCAAAAGCACACTCCATTTTTGTCACTCACAGTTAAGGCCACCACATTTTGTTTTCCCCTTAATTTAGCCAAAATTTTAAACTGAAAGGTCTTTTCATTTTTATTTTCTTCCTTACCACTGAGAGTGCTATGACAAAAAATTTAAAATTTTATATAATTCACTTCCCCCTTTATATAATTTCTTCCCCCTTTTGAAATGCCTCGTTTTTAAGGCATTTGTTTTCTCTATGCACCTGTATCTATTTACTGTAAATCTGGTCTATAATATTTTCTTTAATTATAGTGACCTTTTCCACCTGTCTGGCTTTTCCCTTATCCATATTTCATGACATGAGACGGCGAGTACTTTTTTATCCCTTCAGACTGAAGAAAGAATGCATTTAACAATAACATTAACAAAAAAATGCGTTTTTCCCCATAGAACTAATTCAGGCACCTATATGTTTCACAATTTTTAATATATAGCTAATATATATATATATATATATAATTATAATTATATGTGGCCTACTTTTAGCAACACATAGGCAATAGTATGGAAAGAACTCTGGATTCTGGAGGCCTAGTCTTGAAAACATTTAAAGTTTCTTTTTAGGAAGGTTGTGTAGTGTGTTCCGTACCCCATTAACATTAAATGGCCACAAGAGTTACAATGACCTGCTGTGGCAAGGTTCAGTGTATGGCTGGGTTTGCCTTGGCCAGAGCCACTTTTAACTGGTTTGGGCCAAAACATTAGTTGTTTGGTAATGGTGTGACCTATTTCTTACCCTGTCTGAGGTTTTGTGCCAGTCACCTGTGGGGAAGCTCTGACTAATGGTGGTTGACACTGTCTAATATTCAAGAGCCCTTGGTGGTTATGGAAATACAGGTGCAAGGCCAGGGAGTGTATCCTGCAAACTCAAAACAGTAAATGGGAATGCAAAAACAAGAAAAAAAGAAACTAACAACACAAAAAACCCTACCACAAACAAGATGGTTGTTTGAAGTATGTAACGACAACTGCCTAAGGAGACTCAAAGGAGAAGGAAATCCCACTAGGATCATCCTACTCTTCCAAGAACTGGACTCAGGTGGCTGATAGATTGTAGTATATTCCTCCCCACTGCCCTCTGCAAGTGGAAGGCAAATATTAATGTTAGGGCACAAAAAACACTGGAAAAAGTGAACTTAAATTCAGGGAAAAGGAGTAAATGCTAGCAAGGTCATGTGTCATCTTATCTATATTAATAAAGTTCCTCTGTGTTAATTAGACAATTGCTAGACATAAAACGTGAATTAGACAAAGAAATTCCTAGCTCCATTTTTATCGTGTTCCCTTTTGCTTATGCTTAGACTGAAGGTATCACTCCACTAAAGTGCGAGTTGCTCTTTATCCCTCCCTTCCTTTGGCTATGTCTGGATGATACATGCCTCCTCAAAGCAGAAAATTTTAAGCCCCACAATTTTAGGTCAAGGTGTTCAAAATTTCACCAAGCAAAAAATTTTGAATTCCTTCTTTAAATTTGGAATAATATCAGTTTGTTTCCCTGACTATTCCCAAGAATTCAGTTGAGTTTTAAATAACATCATCAACAGATCTTCTAATTTCCATTATTATTAAATGCTTACTAAAATAACCTTATCAGGCTGACTTGTGAACTCTCTTGTTTCATGTCATCTAATTAATTTCATCAGGTTAACTTCTGTATTTGTTCAGTAATTTACATTATTACTCAGAGAAAGTTGTTGTAATTTCTCTTTAATTAGCATTTAATTAAAATGTCCATCATGACACCTATTTAGTAAAGTTCATTTTCTTCACAGATGGGTCTCTGTAACAATTCAAACAGTTCAACTAAAAGTCTTAAGTGACTAACAAAAGCAATAATCAAGATTTGTTAGTTTAGAGGCATATCCTCATATCCATATTTTTCAAAGTAATTTAAAATGCAGATTTAATTGATATTATACCCTATGGTTTTATATGTTTTTCCATATTTGTTAATCAGTAAAAAAACAACCCAAACATGCTACCATCTTCAGTTCCTTTTAAAAAGAAAACCACCCAATTATTTGCAGAAATTGAAACAAAGGCCTTAAATGCCTTTCTGTACCACCAAAGTTTCTTGAAACAATTTCAAATTTCCAAGACATGGTAATTTCAAGTGCTTCTCTCCTAAAACTCAGTTATAAGTAGCTCAAAACAGGATCCCAAAACTCAGGGTAGCTGAGAAGTCAGCTGTGGTCTTCTTTCATTAGCTGTCTCCATCACCTGTCAATCAGCATTAATAGAGTTTTCACCACAGAATTACAACTTCATTCACAATGCAGTTGTACTTTCATGTAGGTAAAATAATTGAAATTGCACATACATGTTAGATTATTCAACTGCAAAAATATGTATGTATGTGCATTTTTAGTGGTTTTTTTTTAATTGAAAGGTGTGTTACTTGAGAGAGTCTAATTTTTTTCCCATGGTAAAGGAAAAATATAGAACTCTGGTTGTTACAAACCATAAAGGAACAGGTATTTTCCTGGTAGTTCTAAATGTAACAAAACTAAACCACAAAAAACTGTCTCTAAGGGACACTGGATTGACATAAAATGCTTTTACTGTCAGTATTATGACAAGTAATTTAGAACAAGAAAAAACTGAAAATAATTTCTAGAGGAATGACATAAAAATGCAAGTTTATATTTCAAAATCCTCATTTTTTTCTGCTTGAAAAAAAAAGAAAAAATATATTTGTATCCCAGATTATTTCCAGAATTACATAGTATGTAAATGTTGACAATTCTGTTGCAATCTGAGGTGTTTTGTGATACCTAAAGTTAAAAACAGAGTAATAGAGGGAAGCTATTTTGAAGAGCATAGGGGAAAAGATTTTTTTACCCTCCCATTTCTTTTTCTTTCACTTTAACTTAAAGATTCTAGAAAATAAAATTAATTCTGATTATTCACTGCATTTTTAGAATGGATGGGACCAAAAGAATGCATCAGATGAATCAGAAGCACTGAAATCCACAGCATGTTGTCTGGAAAACCATTACATTTGCCTAGTCATATCACCTTGGAGCTTCCTAGGGTTTCTCTGCCACCCACTTTCTCAGGTGTTCAATCAGACTTCATGAATATTACTGAAGTTACAAGGAATTTCAGATCAGCTATTCTCATCCTGTGTTACTTCAGCTTAGCATCTCACTTTTTACATGGTTTTCAAGAGTTTCAATATGCAAAATATTTCAGCCTATAAGAAGGGGAAGGAAAAAGAAAAGATAAGGAGAGAAGAATGAGATGGAAAGAGAGAGGAAGAAGGAGTGGGAAAGAAGGGGAGAGTAAAGGAGAGTGGCCCTGACAAATAGACCTTTTTGTGTAAATGGAAAAACTTTTCTATAATACCTGGAGAATCCGTTAATTGCAAATGAGAAAAGATACTAAAACACAGAAATGTAATAACAATTATCATTACAACAACAACAGCAACAAACATATTTTGAGCTGTCGTTCAGAGAAAAAAAAGACTCAATGTTTAGACACTTTAGCACCACCTTGGAACACTGGCCAGTCAGTGCAATATTTATTTTCTTATATAATTGAATCTTTCAGCATTTTGTACATGATGCTAGTGGTAAAATTAAAAACAACAGAAAGCTAAAGCTAAAGACAAAGACAGATGTCACCCTCTTTCTATTATTAAAGAAAAAAAATCATAAGCCTTGATTTAGAATTCAAGGAGAAAGATGATTGTCTATTTTTGATATGACAACACAGAAAAAAAATTCCTCTTGAGATTAGAGATTGGATTTTTGCCTTAGTTTTAAGGAATGCAAATTCACACTATAAATCTCACTTTAATAACAGATTTGCACCATGGGGATCAACAGTGTGTTATTCTAGCATTTTTCATAAGGCATGAAATACTTTATGCATAGAAATACATCATAAAGGGCCAAAAGAAAGGGGAAAGAAAGAAAGTATTATTATGGATTTGTAATTGAAAAATGCACATTTTTATTTAATTTCCATTTCTTAAATTAAATATAATTATGAAAGGGGACATTCAACATATATTTCAGATAACCAACATGAATTATCAGCATAAATAAGCCTTCTTGTAAGTTAAAATTATCTTTTTATAGTGTTTAATATAATTTCAAAATTTAAAAAATTAAAATCTTAAAGAACTATAGAAAGCAAAAATATAACATCAAGCAGAAATTCTCATAATGCTCTCTGTGGTAAAGAAGCTAGATTTTGCTAAGCTGTTGCTTCAGCACCAAAAAAATATGATAAAAACTTACAAAAAAGTTTGGCAATAACACCAATTAGTGTGAAAGTACAGCCTCATCAGTTCAGAAAAATAATTAATGATTTTAATGCAAGATAATTTATAGATTAGCGCACTATCTGTGCACCATCTTTGGAAGTAAGCATTGTCATAAGCTGGTGTAATAGTTTTGTCAGGGTTAAGGTGTAGTTTTCTTCCCAGAGGCTGATGGTGCTGTTTGGATCTGTGATGTAAGTAGCATTGATTAGACACTGATGACTCCTGTTACTGATCACCCATTAGACACCTACTGCTGACCAGTGCTCGCACAGAATCTAAGCCTTTGGTGTTCCTCACCATCCTAATAGTGATGAGGCTGGAGTAGCACAAGCAGAAGGGGACACAGCTGGGACAGCTGATCCCAACTGACCCAAGGGATAGCCCATACCATTTGATGTCATGCTCAGCAATAAGAGCTGGGACAATGAGGGGCACTGGGACTTTCAGAGATACAGAGTTTGCCTTCCCAAGTAACCATTATGAATAATGTTGCCCTGCTTTCCTAGAAGTAGCTAAACATCAGCTAAACAGCAGGAAAAGAAAAGTGAGTGTCTTATTTTGTTTTGCTTGCATGTGCAGCTTTTGATTTACTTACTAACCTCTATCTCAGTCCATGAGTTCTCTAACTTTTTTACCTTTGGATTATCTCCCCCATCCTGCTGCAAGGGGTGTGAACACGTGGCCATGTGGGGATTTAGCTGCCCGCTGGGGTTAACTGCAACAGGCAAATCTAAAGCATTATAGCTTTTAGAAATTTTCTCAGGAAATATGTTACAGACAATGCCAACCAACAGCAAACTGAAATAAAAAGCCAGCAATAAATGCAAGATACACTCTAATATAACATAAGTAATTAATAGAAATTTGTCAGAATATGAAAATATATAATGAAAAAGCCGACTGATGTAGTTGTTTTCTAGTACAATAGCACTCACAGAAATTAATTATTGACTTGGAAGAAGAAGAAGAAGAAGTGAAAAAAAAGAATATTCTCCGGGCATATGCTTAGCAATATGGAAAACCCAGAAGTTCAAGTTAGAGAAGTGCACCATCTCAATCAGTTATGCTTATTCTTTTGAGTGTTTCATCTGGAAACATTTTGAAAAATCTCTACACATACATACATTTTAAGTTCAGACTATATTTTAAATATAGTACTGACCTGCTTGCAGATACCTGACTTACTGAAATACACAAAACAAAATAACTAGCATCACTCTTCCTCCAAGAAAGATACATTTTTAGCCCTGAGTTCCATGCAACGACAACAGATGAAGGAATTAAGCAACTAATATACCATGATGTTACTTCAATAGACAAACAGATGGAAATCTTATTTCTGTCACCCTTTCACAGGCTAATGTAGCAGGAAATGCATTTATTGTTTTGAAAGCTGACATCTCCAGAGACTGCCACACACAGACCTTCACCACTGCAAGAAAACTGATGCAGTGCAGCCAGGAGGGGAGCCTCTATCAACTCAAATTCAAGTGTAGTAAAAGGAGATTAATCAGGCATGGCAAATTCTCAGTGTTGTAAAATGTGTGTTGAAAAGAGACAGGTTTGAAGTCAGGAATCAAGGCGAGTTGATGGAGAACACAAAAACCATGTACTGTAAATAAGGAGATAGATTCACTTAGGGATAAGAAAGGGATTAAGTGTGGACACAGAACTCCATATTCCTGCCACTTTTTAGAGTTCTTCAGGTCAAGATATCCTAACTGCTATTCTATCACATTGGACTTAAAATTCTACTCTTTGCCCAGGAGAAGCTTCAAAAAGCATGAATTACTTTATTATTTGTGTACTTGTTTTTGCTTTCAGTTACAGAGCTAAAGTTCAAAAATGCTTGTAAGAAAATTCTAACTTAAACAAGCTGTTTTGAATATATTTTTTACTCCCAAATCAAAGATAAATAGTCTCTTTTAACATATATGCTTAATGCAGAAGACAACAAAACTGTCTGAAGTTAAATACACACTAAAGTGCTGCAGAGGACAAATCAGAGTAACAGCCACTTAGCCCAGTGTCCTGGTTTAAGCAGTAGCTAATGCTTAGGGACATAGCAAAAGATGACCTTTCCACATGTAATGTATTCATATTGCCCAACTGACTAAGGTCAGAGCAGTGAAAATCCGTCCATTTCTTTATGGATAACACTATCACAAAAGGTTGGATTGCTAAATGTTTTTAATTAAATATTATAAAGCAGAAAGAATGACCTACTATTTTATTGAACAAAATTAAAAAGTCATGGGAGTCACCTTCAAATAAAAACTTGTCTGACCAGATCTCCACTGACAAGAGGGGAATTGTAGAAAAGAATCATATGTCATATATGCTACCTTCCTTTAATCAAACAATTAAGTAGAATTATGAATATTAAATTGACTTGTTGAAGACAACCTCATTTTAAAATCAACTTGGAAAATATAATATTAAATAGCACTAATGTGAAGAATCAGAATAGTTAGGGTAGGAAAAGACATCTGAAGGTGGCCTAGTCCAACCTGAGATCATCTAGTCCAATAGCCAAATCAGATTTAAAACTCAATATTCAAAAAGAAGCTTATATACGATAAGCACCAGTAAACAAATATTTTGGGATGTAGAAAGGTGAAATGGAGAAAAAGTATACAATTTCATTTTCTAAGAACTTTCTTTTAGACTGATGACCTATTTTCCCCAAACTGGGAAAGTTAACAGAAAAATTAAATTTTCTCAATAGCAAAAATATATACCTTCCAGAAATGATTTTAAAAGACATCCAAAAAACCCCATGCTAAAATACATTCTGATGCAATCACTTTTAGAGACACAGCTTGTTCTTAGTTTTAAATGACCTGAGATCAATATATTTGCTTTGAAAGATTTTATGGTTACATGAAATACTGGTAAAAATTTATGGAAAAGCAAAATTCCAGTGGCTGCATAAAATGTTGTAATTTTTTAACCCTCTACTACATTATATTTTTAAGACCTTCTTTATAATGAAACCTGCTTAGCCTTTTAAGTACTTAGAAATACCACTTAAAGTGTTATGAAAGATCAAATCTGATGCAACATTGATTTATATTTGTCCCTATAAACTTTATTAATTAAGTATACAATTTTGCATATTTAAAAATTACAAATTACATAGTAATATTTGACTATTTGTTGGATTAAAAGTACATTTGTGTGTGTTTAAATACACATGTACACAAAAAAATTGCATGCACTCTCTTGATTAAGGGTAGAAAATGGCTAGTAGAGCACCAGTAGTTGTTTTATTCAAACCTAAATGCATAAAGTAGGAAATTCCTTGTTTCAACAGTACAACAAACGAACTTTTCTAATAGTGAAGATGAGCTATTGAAGATTGAAATGTTAAAAAGCTGCTGGAAGAGATCAGTAATTAAAAGCTACTATCCCAATGACAACAACAAAACAAGCAAAAAGAACAACAACAGCAATTAAAAAGACGAAAACAAACAAAAAACTCAAGAAAACCAAACCCAAAAAAAAAAAAAAAGAAAACCAAACCCAAAAAAAAAAAAAAAAAAAAAAAAAAAAACAAAAAACAAAAAACCAGCACAAAACCTGTTCTGATGTTATGCTTCAAAGTTTTGGAAGAACTTAGTTTCTAGGGAGCAACATATGATAATTTGCCATCAGAAAGAAGAACAAAAATTTCCAATTTGCCTGGCTGCCATAAAGCAATAGCAGAAAACCTAAGTAATTTTTCTGTACCCATGATTCTATGAAAAGAACTTGGTTTGTGACTCAAAGTGCAGGTTGAAAAGCTTAAGAAATGTCCAATTTCTTAAGGTGATTTTAGTACTGTAGGACAGAGATGCAAATACAATTTCTATTTTCAGAAAGAGTTCCAAAGGACATCTGAAAAGTACAGAGATGTAAACCTGAGATGTAACAAGACTGCAGAAATTATAATTAAGCTTAAATTCACCTGACACATGGATAAAAATGACATCCACAAAGCATCATGGTTTTTTTAAAGCAAAGTCCTGCATGATAAATCCACTAATGCTTTCCAGCAAGATTAGCTGGCAAACAGATGAGAGAAATCCAGTTTAGGTATACTATTTGCAGTTCTAAAAGGGCATTTGAGGAAGTGCAAATGGAAGGTTCTTACAGAGATTAGGAACTCTTTCATTAAACTACAGGCTTTTTCTGCATGTTTGCTTAAAATATAGTCAGTTGATGATAAAAGGAAATGGTCAGTTCTGCCAGAGGAGAGAAGTCACTAATGGACTTCTTCAGTATCTAATCTGTTTCACAGAATCACAGAATGGGTAAGGCTGGAAGGGAGCACAGTGAGTCATCTGGTGCAACCTCTCTGCCCAAGCACAGTCATCCCAGAGCACATTGCCCAGGAGAGTGTCCAGATGTTGAATATTCCCACGTTTTGAATATTTACAGTGAGAGAGATTCCACAAGCTGTCTGGGTAATCTGTTCCAGTGCATGGTCACTGCACATTAAAGAAGTTCTTCCTCATGCTCATGCTTCCTGTACATCAGTTCTTGCACATTGCCTGTTGTCCTACTGCTTGGCATCACCAAGAAGAGCCTGGATCCATCCTCTGATACCTTCCCTTCAGATACTTATAGACAGAGAGGAGATGCCCTCTCCAAGATCTTTTCTCAAGATTGAACAACCCCAGCTCCCTCAGTCTTTCCTCATAAGAGAGATGCCTCAGTACCTTAATCATCTTTTTTGCCCTCCACTGGACCTGCTCCAGGAGCTCCATGTCTGTTTTTTCACTGAGGAGTCCAGAACTGGACACAGCACTCCAGATGTGCCTCACTAGGGCTGAGTAGAGGGGCAGGATGACTTCTGCTGACCTGGTGGCAATGCTCTTTCTAATGTACCACAGAACATTGTTGGCCTTCTTGGCAGCACAGACATACTGCTGGGCTCATAGACAGTTGGTTTGCCACCAGGATCCCCAGGTCCTTCTCCACAGACCTGTTTCCCAGCAGGTGCTGACCTGTTCTGGTCCATGTGGTTATTTTTCCCCAAGTGCAGGACCCTGCACTTGCCTTTGTTGAATTTCAAACAGTTCTCTGCCCATCTCTCCAACTTCTCAAGGTCCTTCTGAAGGCCTGGACAGCACTCTGGGATGTTGGCCACTCCTCCCATCTTTGTGTCATCAGTGAACTTGCTGAGGAGGCATCCGCCCCTTCATCCAAGTCATTGATGAATAAGTTGATGAATACTACTTGGCCCAGTGTGGAACCTTGGAGGACACCATTAGTGAAAAACTTTCAAACTAGACCTTGTGTCACTGATTATGACCCTCTGGGATATGCCATTCAACCAGTTCTCAATCCACCACACTGCCCACTCATCCAGTCAATAGTTTCTGATTTTGTCTAAGGGGATTTTGTGAGAGACAGTGTCAAAAGCCTTGCTGAAGCCAAGTAGACAATATCCGCTGCTCTTCTGGCATTGATCCAGGTAGCTGTTTCGCTGCAGAAGGCAATCTGTTTGGTCAAGCCTGATTTTCCTTAATCCATGCTTAATACTTCTGGTTGCCTTCTTCTCATCATCATGGATACAGATAACCTTCAGAATGAGGTTCTCCATCACCTTTCCAGGGATTGAAGTCAGGGAGGGAAATCACCAAGGGAGACTTTTTCTTCCAAGACTCCTTTACCCTGGTCTATGTCAGAGAGCCCTGAGGGCCGATCATGTCAGTGAAGATTGATGCACAGAAGACATTTGATAACCCTGCCTTCTCTGCATCCCCTGCTACCAGGCTCACCCTCCATTTACTAATGGGCCCACATTATCCTTTTATTTTTCTTCTGTTATTGATGTATTTTTAGAAACCATTCTTGCCCTGGACATCCTTGGCCAGATTTAATTGCAGATGGCCCTTGGCCTTCCTGATCTCATTTCTACTTACTCTGACAATCTCTCTATATTCATTCCAAGAGGGTGCTTCCATCCCTGCTTTCATATGCTGTATATTTCCTGTTCATGCTTGAGTAATTACAGGAGTTCTTTATTTACACACATCTCTTATCCACTCTGTCTGATTTCTTACTTCTTAGGATGCATCATTCTTGTGCAGGGTTGGAAGTGATCCTTGGATATCAGCCAACTCTCTTGGATCCCATTTCCCTGTGGTGCCTTTTTCCATGGGATTCTTCCAAGTACATCCCCAAAAACACTGAAGTTATCTCTCCTGAAGTCAATGGCTATAATTTTACTTTCTGCCCTGCCTTCCCCTCATCCAATATTGAACTTCACAATCTCATGGTCACTACAGCCAAGGCTGCTCACAATCTTCATATCTCCAAAGTGGCCTTCCAAGTTCATAAGTATGAGGTCAAGCAGTACACCATTCCTTGTGGTGTCCTCCAGTACCTGTGTCAGAAACCTGCCATCACTGCCTTCCAGGATCCTCCTGGACTGTTTCTGCTTTGCCATGTCACTTGTCCAGCAGACGTCAAAGTAGTTATTGTTTGACAATATATTAGAAGTTGGAAAACAAGGCAAGCTGTGAAATGACAAAGCTTGCTCATGATAGCTTACACAAAACAGTATTGAGGACAATTACCTGTGAAGAAATAAAGAAAGGTCCTGCAAAACTGAGTAAGTAGTAAAATGGAAGAAACACATTGTATTTCCTAGGAATGAAAAAAAAAAAAAAAAATGAAAAGGCATCAGAGGAAGATAGTGGAACTACAGTGAACAAAAGGAAATACTTCACTGAAATGTCCTTGCCATAAAATATTTAGAGTACTAAAATTATATGTGGGCTTGAGAGGAAAAACAGACAAAATCATGGATGAAAAAATCCATCACTAAATACACTGGATTTAGGAAGTGCCACAAACTATTAGGGAGCAAGAAAACATTTTGTAGAAGTATCACTATATAATTGCTTGATCTCTTTTCCTTATGTTGTACCCAGTTAAATGAATCTTTATTATGCCTCTCTACAACTGTTCCCATATTCTTATAATCTAGGGATTACAAACAGGAAATTTTAGGTTGAATGCATTGTTTGAAAATTAGATAAAAATATTATTAACATATCTGGATAAGACTGAGTAGAGCCAGAAAAAGTCAATAGTGAATTGTGGGCAACAAAGCAGGAACAACATAAGAGTAAAATACAAAACCAATTAATATCTTGGCATTAAGTTAACATGGGAAAGTGCCCCCAGTTTCTGAAATGGATGCACTTTTGCTCAATATGTTCAAGAGATATCTGAAATAGAAATTATCTTCAATTATAAAACTTGCAATAACTTTCAGCAGATATGGAATCAGTACAGAGAAATTTATCCTGTATTAGTAAACTGTTGATTACTGGTGTTGCACAGAAAGAAGTGTTTAATTTTTTTTAAATACAAAGCAGTATTTGCATTTAAGAATTTGAACTAATGAGACTTACGTGTATTAAAATAATTTGAATTCATTTTCACTATAGAATTGGGGGTAGAATCCAATTAAATATGTAATTTATATGATCCTGTCTAGTAAATGCACCACAAAACACACAAAAAGAACAAGCACATGATGAGAATCACAGAGAAGAGTGGATAGAAAGGCAACAGTAATCATCAGAACATGAAAATATAACAAAACACTTATGGTACACTGAAATTTATAAAACCTAACAGTTCAGAAAGTAGAAATGTGTCATAGATTTAATTCCTGATTTTGATGTGCAGAAAGCAGAAAAACTTCACTTCCCCCATCCTCGCAAAAGCGGGATTACATAGTATTTAACTAAAGAAACACACCAAGTGTCTTGTGAAACTTAAAACTACACAATGAAACTGTCCACAATCTTACTGAGGTTTAGTTGGCAGGTTTTTTGGGGGTATTTTTTGTTTGGTTGGTTTTTTAATTAGCCAATAATAAGAACAGCAAGAATTAAAGTTATATTTTTCTTGGTGGAATAAACACTAAGGCAAATGTTTCATAGATAAGCTACTTTCATAGTCTGTCAAAATGAGACCTTCCTGAAGTCTGTGTTATGGTAAATGTATCTTATTTCACACATTTGAAATTCATGTTTCTAGACATAGTTAGGAGACTAACAATGGATTCAGATAATTCAGTATTCTGTCACCAATAGAAAAGAAATCACTGTTGGGCAGTTAGTCATGGAAAAATATCTCCATGCCATCTGTAGCAAAAAACCTCAGATGTATCTGAAACACAGTGCTTACTGCTAGGAAAATAGGATGAAATGTGGATCACAAACTCCAGACGGCTAGCCCAGGCTGCACTAGTATCCCAAGCACTCAGGAACACAAGCCATAGTGCCTGAAGCAAGATGAATGTCCTTTTTTTAAGCAAAAAGAAATCTTCTGAAATACTGGGTGTCAGAGTGTAAATCCCACATCCTAAAATTAGATCATCAATGTGGAAAACTGAACAAGCAAGTCTACTTTGCTTCAAATTCACTTTTTACCCACACTGCTATCTAGCTTGGCATCTTAAATAAACCTCTACTAAACCTTAAATAAACCTCTAAAAAACCCTATCATTACAATTCAGTCAATGTAACCTTGAACTTTATTTTCTTATGCAATTATATTGGAGTATGTCTGATGTATTAATAAACAGATATTGTCCTAATAGGAGGCAGAGTTATCAGGAGAACCTACTGATTTAAGAGGTTTCAAAGAATAGATAAAAATAAAACAGATAGACTAAAAGAGAAAAATTTCCCTCAGATTTGGCCACAGCACAGAAACTGAGGGTGTGATATCAGGACCTAACAGAAAATGACTACCCTGAGTTTAGTTTTCTCTTTTCAGAAGACTCAAATCTGACCTAAACAGAAGTTCAGCTTTCCCCCATGATGCTAATAGAGGATTGTTTTGTACCATGTTTACATTACTGATTTCATTCCCTACTTTTTTTTTCTGTTAATTACACTGTGACTATTCACATTATTTGTTAAACCCCAAAATTTTGACATACAGTTTATGTTGAAACAGTGTATAAGGAATATATTGTAATTAATCTTTCATACATGGACAAAGTTTCAAAAGGAGACAAGTGTATATGAAAGCTATTTTACACTTAAAATCCTCAAATATATTTTTCCAGGAACTATAATATTCTATTTCTAGATTATAAAAGTTTTTTTGTGAATCAAAATAAATGCACAATCTGCAAAATCTTATCTCAGAAAAATGGGTTTCTTTGAAGGCTCTGCCTTTAATTTGTCTCATATTTTGTGCCGCTATTTTTTACTCCATTTTAGAGGAAGACCATTCAGTTCCAGTGTTTCAATATGTTGCAGATTCTTTCTCTACTACTGTTTAGCTAGGTACTTTTTTCCTCTTCACCATGGCTTTGACATAGAAGTGCTACTGTGACAATACAGCACCATATCCTGAAATATTGAATGACCCAAAGTATGCATGCATCATGCCAACCCTTAAAAGTATTAATTTATGGTTTCTTTTCATACTATTGATGTATGAAAATAACCCATTATTTATTTGTTTTACTAGGTAATTACACAAGCACCAAAGTCTGATTTCATATCCAAAAAAAGGATTATGATTTTCAAAAAATCCCTAAAAGTATGATGTGAAAATAATTCACTTATAATTTCTAAATACTCCACTTTTTCTTACTTAATAATGCTACACATACATTTGAAGGATGAAAAAAACACAAACCAGTTTATACTACAGTGGATAACAGATAAAATATTATCTGTAACAAGGCAGTGCTTGTATTTCTGTCCTGCCTAATCCTGACATTATTTATTCTACCTTTTTAAGTAGTTTTATTTTACAGGATACTGGAAAAGGGATTTCAAAACAACAGTTAAAATTTCTTTACTTCAAAATAGTCTCACAATTATTTAAATCTATTTCTAATATTGAAATATTTATAATATTATTCAGCTATTAAAACCATAAAATAACTCCATATGCAACACCTTAATGTAGAACAAAGATTTTTACTATTTCTCAACATTTTCCCAGATTCCCTCAAATGGCAGATACATAAAAGAGTATCAGATCTTTGTTCCTGTAATAACATAAATTTCAAATAATTACTCAGCTCAAAACTGAAAAATACAGATGTATTTAAAAATTAATTTGTCTATTTCTATCACTAAAAATGATGTGGCATATTCAGTTCTATTCCAGTCAGAAAGGAAGTGTCCTTCTATCTTGCACTATAAGCAGGTATACCATTTTGGGGGACAATGGGGAAAGGGCACTGGGTAATGACATCCCATAATCTTTTGTTCCTCATATTCCATGTAGGAATTGGAACAACCTTAAAAAGGCCTGCCAGAATCAGACCCAAATGTCACTTAGATTTAAGAAAGTCTTCATGAATTTTGATGGGATTTCCACTACCTCTAGTTAGTTGAGTCTGAGAAGTAAAGAAGCAGATATTGAGGCATCAAAACCTTTTAGTTCTAAATTATTTTAATGTTAGTAAGTACTGTTACTAAGTACAATATCAAGTCATTAACTCCAACATAAGCAGATCTGTAAAGTGAAACAATAAAATATACAGTACCCATATTATCTATATGCATTTCATTGTGTTTTAGTGGTTTTACTTTGAAAACAGCTTTACAAGATCCTGAGAAATGCCCATTAGTAGCTGGAGCAGCGAAGGAATGTTATTCCTTGTGGTATTCAATTACATCTTATGAATTACCTCAAACAAGTGTGATTTGTGCCTTTCAAGATTGCTCCATGATGAAAACTAAAACAAGGGCAGTGGGAATGATCAGAAGAAGATTCAGTTCAAAAATCAAACTGCTGGATCTAATGTAAAATGTTCATGTAATTGTACCTTTCAGAAATTTACAAGAAATTTACAAGACTTAAACACATAATAAATAACTTATATAAATAAAGCAGTTTTAGCCTTAGCTGGCTGTCTAAATAGATGGTGGAATTTGTGAGATAGAAAAGGTCAAGTTACTTGACTACTTGATGTAGTCAAGAGATGGACAAGTAAGTTAGGCATACATTCTAAAGAATTCAAGACATAACTTAAACTGAAATTTCCTTTGTCCCTGACTTCTAGAAATGATCATTCTCTTAAGTATTTCTAAAAATTCTCTGAAAAGGGAAAATTCTTTGCAATTCTTTTGATTCTAGTAAATAATTCAGTGTTATGTCACAGCTCTGCACTTTCTAATGCAAATACTCAGTTTACCTCATTGGACAGTCTCTCAACTTATGATTCATAAATTTCAAAACTTAAATTGCAGAACAGCTGATACTGCAAAATACTACCCATTTTCAGCACCTACCATCATTATTAGATGTAACACAGTTTTAAAAACAACAGAAATAGCAGCCCTTAAAACCTGACTTAACCTTGAAACCCTTTTAATTTCATTTTATGACCATTGCCTAATTTCTGATAAGTCTAATGAACAATTCCTATCAAAGATCAAAGTAAAGGCAACTTAAATAGAAAAATTATCCCATACTCTGTATTGGTGGTGAAAATAAACAAAATAAACCCAAACCAAAACAAAAGGAGAAAAGAACAGGTAATCCCCCCCAAAACCACCACTACAGAGCACCTATCCATTGAGGGCTTGCTGCATTCAAGTGTGATTTAGTGAACTAATGTAAAGTACCATTGTAGGGCAAGCGAGAAATAGATTCAAAATCTCGGCATACAATCACAAAGTTGATTATTTGTAGATGCTGTTGTGAATGTTTACCCTTTCCGTACCCTTCTACCTATTCATATTCAATTAATTTTATTCTTGCAGAACTATAGCTCCTAAGAATAAATGTAACTCATGAATAAAAGAAGACATAGACATATAAGAGCAGACAATAATCTTCTGCCTTCTGCAAACTTAAATTGTTGCAAGTAAAATTAATTTGATCAGGAAAGAATGATGTAAATAAAAAAAATCAACATCTTGAGCTCTGCAAATTAGAGTTCAGATCTAAAACTCATCCTTTTCCATTCCAATATGTTTCTAGTTTTGCTGTATTAACAAATTATTAAACTTGTTTATACTAATCATTCTCTTGCCCCTTTCAACAGCCTGAATGTAGAAATCCTAGGCTTTAATGATTACCATGCAGCAAAGTACTAAGATCTTCCCATCTTAGACCACTAGATCTGAATATTAAGAGTGCACAAGTGCACTTGTACCATACCACTATGGAGCTTTACTTTATACTGCAGGAAAGTTGGACAGAAAACAACCCCAGAAAGTCACATTTGTGCAAGTTTATTTGCAATATGTTCATTCACTTCATCTGCCAATTCTCAGCGACATCAGCTCCATTTCTAATACACATGGTCTGTGGTTTAACTTTTACCTCTCCTCTCTCATTTTCTGATAAATAATCATACTTTCTATTATCTGGTATGGTGCTAGACAGAAAGCATGCAATTTTAAAATGTTCTTGTAAGAGAGACGTATATCTATGTTAAAAGTAATGGAAAAATAACAAATATAACTAATTCTGTAGTAATACAGAAATGCAGGTATATGTATATATGTTGTAGTTTAGCTTTTTTTGTTCTTGCTCTATAAAACTGTATGTTCTTCCAGAAGTATCAAATAGCAACTATTTGATGGTTTATATAGTGCATTATGCTCTTTAAGACCAAAAAGAACAACATTATTAGGTTTTTCTTTGTCTTGGCTCAAAACTTAGAAGTTATTTAGATTGTTCATTTGCAGTGGGTTTTTTTAATGTCATGATAGGCATTAATTTTCAAAAGAATGTAGGAAGTGTTAATTTTTTTTTACTCTTTCATCTTTAAATAATCATGTAATTATTTCATTTTAATAGCTGTCAATATTAAATAACAGAAAATAAGACTAAAGTTAAATGCCAAAACTCAATTGCTGTAACAACACATCAAACAAAATGTGTGCAGTTTCATGCAGCATAAGACCTTTAAGAGAACATTTTTCCTTTTTTTTTTTTTTTTACAATTCAGTTTATATTTTTTAAAACTGACAGAACTGGAAATAGAATGAATCCAATAATATGAAAGAAAAACATTTCATAACATTGGCCTAATTTTTGGTACACCATTACCTTTGTAGTTAACCTTGAAACCAATTGAGCCCACACTTTCATCCGTCTGAAGGTGCAACCACATCTGATTGCTCATGCTCACAATTAAGTCTGGTACAAAGCTCCCGGTTAACCTACAGATAGAAGAAAATTTCTGTAAAGCCATTAAGCAAGGAGATTTGTTTTTCTTTTTTGAGAAATCTAAATAATTTTTAAGTATTTTTTAAAATGTTTGCTTTTAAATTCATTGCATTTAGCTCACATCAAATTAGTTATTTACTGGCTGGGCAGCCAAGACAACTCTCATGTTTCCAATGACTGGAAATTTGCTGGTAGTCTATAAACACATGCAACTACTGCTTATGTTGTATTGAAATATTTCATTGCACTTTGAGTTGCTGCTCCAGAAAGACATGCAACTTCCCAATCAACCTGAATCTGACAATCCAGTGTCCATTACTCAGGTACATGAAGGCATATCAATGGCACTAAAAGCCCATAATGAGGCATTACAGTGATTCTTTGATTTTTCTGGTGTGCAACTACCCATTTTGAAATACATGCCTAGCATATTTAAAAGATAGCTGTTATTTTTAAGTAGCAACGTTATTATGAAGGTCCATGCGTTCCCTGCTCTCTCTCACCTCCTCTCATCACTTCTACAACAAAGGAAGAACAGCCTGACAAGACTCAGCTGTTGTCTATTCCTTCATTAAGAAAACTAACAAATGTCACAACTTTAAAACTTTCTACTGTTACAGGGGGCTGATTAACAGAAAGAACTAAACTTGATTTTATTTTTTTTTTTACTTTTTTAAAAATTGTAATATTGTTTGCAAAAAGTTTGCAGTACAGTGCAAGTCTAAATGTTGATTCCATTTACTGAAAGAACAGTGTGATAGCAATAAGGAAATGTTGTGAAAGCTGAAGTTTTATGTTATATTATATTTTCTTCCAAAATATTTGTCTCAAATTTGGTTATAGTTTATTATCTAAAATGAAATGCTGAAAAGTTTACATATATTTTTCATTCTTGTAAATTGGATTACAGGCACAAAACCCTATAGCAGTGAAAACTGTTCATTTTTTGAAGTTCTAACCATTCTTTTAAGCTAGCTAGAACTTAAAATGGACTATTCTAAATGTATTTTACAGTTAATTTTAGTTCTTCCCCCTGATCTTTTTTAGCTTCCTTCTGTATTAAATAGTCTGCTGTGGGAAAAAAACATGTCTGTTTCCCACATCTGTGTTCACAGATGGAGCTACTAGAAAGACTCTTGCCAGAACTGAACAAGTAAATGCCTGGCCAAAATAACATATTAACTGCTCATTCCTGTACTAAGGGGAAGTGTCTTCAGTGAGTTCAGTCTTTGCCAAATTAGAAGATTAAGAGGATGTTTCTGAGAAACAGCACTGATGTAATGGCTAACAGAGTTTTGTAATTGTCACTGGTGACTGACAGTACGTAGTTTGAATATTAATCTCTCTGTCTTGTCAGTCAGAATAATTTCTATGATAAACATCCATAAAAATTTTCAGCATTTCCATTTCCTGAAACTAATTATAAATACTTTTTTTCATCCCTAGTTTTAACAGGAAATATTTTCCAATTAAAAAGGACAGGAGGAAAAGAAATCTGAAAATACTTTTTTTTTAAAAAAAAGAATAAATCAAAGGAACACAAAAATCACTTGTTGCCCCATTTTTAAGTCATTGGGGACCTCTGTAAAACATTTAAGAATGGGCCACAGAGCAATAAGATCCAGAAAAAAAATATTATATGAAGGAATCTATTTAAGAAAATAAAGAAATTCTGCAGTTGAGAATTACTCTTTCTGTCCTTCTGGGGGTTTATAGTTTCCTCTACCCTGGATTCAGTACCCAGATTCTTCTCCTGGAAGTACATGTTCCCTTTTAAGAGCTGAATAGTGAACACTGACAGCAGTAGAAATGGAAGTATGTGATTATGATGTCTACCTTTTTATTAAACAGCTTAACAGTTACAACACTCAGCAGGGTGTTTTCCACTTCTTCCTCTACGGCCCCAGAACTACTCCTCCCACATAGTAGTGACATATATTCTCCCCCTGAGAGAGTATACTGAACTCTAGGTTTGAGGATATTCAGAAGATTGTAACACTCTCCATTTGCTGAAGACAACCTGTAATATGAGACTGGACAGATGCCTTTCACGATTGGTACACTGGATTTTCAAAAGGCACATTAGAGGAACCAATGTCTAAATGGATATTGCATTAAAGGTCACCTGCAGTAATTGATAGACCAAGCTGATGAAAACAAACTTCCAAACATCCTGAAAAAGTGCTGTGACTGATATATGGAGGAGAACCCACCATTTTTCCCCCTTCTAACCCTCTATCCCTTGGTAATAACACTTTACACTGCTCCACCTTGCATTTTAGTTCCATAGGAAAGCACTAAGAGTGCTTCATATTAGCCATATTTTCAAACAGATTAAAATGTTATAGCAATCAGGTTTAAGTTCATTTGGGTGCCAGGCTCACCGGGCTGGAGCAGATTGTCACATCACTGGGTACAGGCTCAGGATTATAAGCACCCAGGGAAGCTTAATGGTAAATACTGAAAAGGCTTTGGAGTTTAGCTACTTTTGTGATTAACATCAGCAGAACAGGAAAAATCAGGATTACAATTATCAATTTAGGAAGCATAATTCTATTGAAATGCCACTTAACTTCAGTTTTTCTTCTGAACCTTCCTATCAAGAAGTGCCCAGTAAAACTAGCAGATTAAACACTTGGATAGGTTTCCTGAATAACTCTGATAAATTGGAAGATAAATGTTTTCACATTTTAACATGTAAACCAGACATATTTAAATCAATGTTCTTCAGCAATTTTCCGGGAGAAAAAAAAATATTTTAAAATTTAAAATCTAAAAATTAAATTATACAACAGCTGATTTATTTGCTATGCATCATATCTCAGACAAAGTCTGTGTGGCACACAAGAGAAAATAATTACATGAGTTATACAGTACTCAATTATCTTCCATCTTCCATGTAATTTTTTATGCATTTTAATCCTAATAACTTCATCATTGATACTTCTGAACACAGAATAATAATTCTACTGGTAAGCAAAATTATATACTTGTGGCTTATTGTATAATATTGCTTAATCTTAAACTCCCAAAAATTAATGGTGTATTTTTTGTGTATTTTTTTCCAGGATCTTCATAGTTATAATTCTTTTAAACTATTTACCTAGTTATTTACAGAACAGATTCTCTTAGTGCATGGTAACACTTTACAATTCTAATTAACATTTCTGATTTAAAAAATTACTCAGGATTCTTTATATTTGTGGCAATTTTAATAGTGTAATGCCATCATTTCTCCACAACCTAAGGTACATCAGAAATACTTTTATGAAATGCTAACAACTTCAATGAAATACAATATGGGAAAATTATTCTACCACATTACCCAAAATTTAAAATATTATTGCACTTTGCCTTAATGCATTACTGTAATTCAGTAACAATAATTTAATTAAACTTTAATAAGAAGTTATGAATTGGCACTTAATAAAGGTTCTTTCCACATGAGAGAATATTCCATATAGTTTATGAATTTAATAGCTGAAACTGAATTCTAGCATTATCAGCAATATTTTTTGAATGATTAGTACTGCTTAAAAAGTAGAAATCACAGTATTTCCACATATCTCAAATTTATTAGTGGTAGCAATTAACTCATCTACAATCCACTAAGAGACTGCATAATCCTAAAACAATTGCACCATTATTACTTGGCCAAATGCTGGTCTTTTAATGGATAATCATCCTTGAATCAGGTATTTAGGTTGGAAAACACCTAAAGATCATCAAGGACAATGGTTAAACCAACAGTGGTGAGACCAACACCTAAACCATGTCCTTAAACATGGCATCTACACATCTGAACATCTCTGGGGATGCTGAGTCCAACACCACCCTGAGTAGTCTCTTCCAGTATTTGGCATTGGAATAATGTACAATCCTTCTGATATTAGTCAGAAAAAAAGAAATCCAAAGAGAGTGTTTCCTGCTGAGAAGTGAGAGGGGAGAACTGGTGGCAGCAGATATGGAGAAGGCTGAGGTACTTCAGTGACTTCTTTGCCTCAGTCTTCACTGCCTATCAGGCTTCCCATTTCTCTCAAGTCCTCTATGTGGGATTTGGGGGAGAGAGGTCACTCGCACTGCAAGCAAAGAGTAGGTTCAAGACCATTTGATGAAACTGAAAAGTCACAAGCCTATGGGGCCTGATGACACAGATCCCAGGATCATAAGGAAACTAGCTGATGTTGTTGACAGGTAACTCTCCATCACTCAAAAAGTCATGGCAGTCACGAGGTTACAGGAAGGAGGAAAACATCGGTCCTGAGAGAAAGGAAGATCCAGGGAACTACAGACCCTTGAGCTTCATCTCTGTGTTTACCCTCCGGCAGATTGACACTCCTGTCCAACTTGGTGTCATCTGCAAAGTCACTGAGGGTGCACCCAAACCCCTTGTCCAGACCATTGATAAAGATATTAAATAAAATAGAACAAAACAGAAAGGATAGAATTATTGCAAAACAAATTAAAAATAGAAGGTCAGATAATCTTTCCTCTTGAGGATAAATCTAAAGGGGAATTAATTAAAAAAACCTGTAAATCTTAGAAAAAAATGTATGTTCCATTTGAAGTTTTGTAATTGTTAATATTAATGAGGTAAATCAGGACAGAAAAGGTGGCAAACCTGGGTTTAGGGTACAAAAACAAAACTAATTCTTGATATAATTCTTATGGTGAATAGTGGAAAACTCCAATAAATATACTGCAGGGAATATAATTCTAAAGATTTCTAATTTTTTTTATTCTTTCATTTCATAATTAAATATATTTTGTACTATACTTATATTACATTCTTATCTGTGTTTCAATTATTAACTCATTTGAACTAATTATAACATCAGGTATTTGCTGAAAGGTCAGTTTATTTAAAATAAAAAGCTAAATGTTATTTTGTCCTTAAAAAATATTTTCTAAATAGCAGATAATCCCTTACAGGCAATTTATGGTTTTTAAGCATTAGATCACTTTTGTTGTAAATAAAATTGACTCAGGTTTGAAAAAGTAAATACAATGTACTCTAAATACATTCATTTCTCCTACATGAATTTGATTTATTCAGAATAGAACAAGAGTTACACAAAACGATTAATTATAAGGCATAATTACAGTCTTCTGCATATTTTCAAGTGACTGCGGAACAAACAGAATAACTGACTTATAACACTGTCTTGAAAATTTTACAAACTAATAAAATTCTGAATTTGTATTCTTGAGGCAATTGTTTTTGTTATTGCCACCAGCTAAGTATTTGAGAAATATGGATTTTGAAGTTAATCAATTATTGTTAAGAATATTATATATCTATATATCTGGGCTCACACATTTTAGAAAAATGCCCGTGAATGATAGGAATCTATTCAATTCTCAGTGCTGGTTTGCATGTGGTTTAGGTAAGACCCTATTCAGCCTTCCTTTGTAGTAACTTTCTTCACTATGTTAACATGCTCTTCTGAGTTATCTATAATAGTCAATAAGCAAATTAAGGTCAAGATGCTATAGTTCATCTTTTGTCAAGCTAACCTTGCTAGGAGATGGTAAAATTTATGCACAAGTTGTCCGTATATTTGTTTTCAATTATGTTCTTGTACACTTTTTACTTGAGAATGCACAAAGGGAGCGCAATAGTTCCTAAAATGTACATGTCCTCCCATAAGTGTCCACACCATTCCTTTCAAACTTTGATTTCAGCTCATCTTTTTATTTTTGTGATGTCTAGCTATCTGACTTCAGAACAGTAAACATATAGCAATTTATTTAAACTGTCACTTTTAGTAATTTTAGAAGCTCAGTAAGTTTCTGTTCAGATTTACCTGAATCTAACAATTGTTTGGTCTCATCAAAACACATGACATTCTCCAATGTACACAAACTGTAAATGCCAAAGACTTACACTTGAAGTACGGTTTTAGGATCACCCACTTCTCCTCCATCGCCAATTGTCAGTGTGTCATAGCCAATCTCCAGATCAAATTCTTCAAAATTTATCTGAATAACCTACAAAATAAAATAAGTAAATAAATTCTATGCATATTTCTGCTGAAGGATAAAAATTTTGGCACCATTTAAAGAAAATAATAAAGAAAAAAAGAACAAGAACAAGAACAAGAAAAAGAACAAGAAAAAGAACAAGAACAAGAACAAGAACAAGAAAAAGAACAAGAAAAAGAAAAAGAAAAGAAAAAGAAAAAGAACAAGAAAAAGAAAAAGAAAAAGAACAAGAAAAAGAACAAGAAAAAGAAAAAGAAAAAGAACAAGAAAAAGAAAAAGAAAAAGAAAAAGAACAAGAAAAAGAAAAAGAAAAAGAACAAGAAAAAGAGAAAGAAAAAGAAAAAGAACAAGAAAAAGAAAAAGAAAAAGAGAAAGAAAAAGAAAAAGAAAAAGAACAAGAAAAAGAAAAAGAAAAAGAAAAAGAAAAAGAAAAAGAACAAGAAAAAGAAAAGAACATTGTTTCCACCCACGTATTAATCATGGTAACTGTCTTTATTTCCTCAAAATTTCATATGGATAAAAATGACAGAATTCTTATATGTAGGAATTTTCATATAGTAATTAATCATCTTTTATTACAGTTATAATTGAGAACTGAGAGCATTTGTGTTTAAAGACGTGAATGCCATTTTGATGGGTTTTTATCATGTCCTTGAAAGCTCATATTTCCTTGTTACACTGGGGGTCTGGGAATTGAAGGACATGTTTCTATGAGCAAAAGCCAGTACAGGCAAGTCGGAAAACTGACGCATATTCCATTGCAATTTATTCCAAAAGGAGAAGAAACTCTTTCCTATACAGGTGTAAGTGGTGGACTGCAGGACAGCCAGTTTGGTGTATTCACACACACGAAAACGTGTGTGTACATGTATGTGCCATACCCTAGGGACCGCAGTCAAGTACAGAGAGTTAAGAGGGCGCAGATGGAAGGGACATGGAAAATTCTGTAGGCAAGCAACTGATTTGTTCTAATTGAATGAAGAAGAGAAAATTACACAAAAATCTTCTTAACCTTATTAGTTAAAAAAAAATATTCTGGATGTTTTGTGCTGTTCCAGCCACAAAATTTGTAACACTAGACATAAGAATTTAAACTATCCATAACTACATTTAAGGTTGACACATATTTCACTCAGTACTTAAAAAACCAACCAACCAAAAACAAAAACCCCCAAACCAACCAAACAAAGAAGTGGTTATTTTTGGTCCACTTTAAAATTCTGTTCAACTAGATGTGCAGTTACATCAGAAGATTCCACAATAAAACATGGACAAAAAAATGTTAGTATTGAATTCAACTTGAAAGTATATTTCACTTATTAACAGTAAAACACATTTAGAAATAATATTGCAGCAAAACCATCAATACTATATGCATAATAAGAAGAAAAGGAAGATAGTATAAAAATTGTATAACTAATTCATGATCAGAAATCTTAATCCTGTTTTTCATTAAACACAAGAAGAAATCTAATCTCATTATCAGATTATTTTTGTTAGTGCAATGGTAATATTTTTTTTAAATTAATACCCTTCTAGATATTTTATATTAGTAGAGTAACATAAAATTGATACAAGGCATCTGTCTCTCTGTAATTTAATAACTTGTCTTTATAAGTTATGTCAGAAAGCTAAAACAGATTTTCTTTAGCACAATCAACATCATCCCATGCAATGTGTACTTCATCAGAGAAGATAGAAGTTAAGGAAAATATAAGTTTCAAAGTATTATTTTTTTTTAATTAGGAATGACAAAAAAGGTTTTCCTTATTTCACTGCAGAAAAGTAAGATCTTTGTCAGTCTTTTTTAACCATGCTCACAAATAAAAAGTAAGAGAACTCCCTGAAAAATATCTGTCTCATTAAAAAATATCATGGAACATGAAAATACAATAAAAATTGATTTTTTTTTGTTCAAAGCATAGGCTTCAGCTTCAACCTTTGTGCTGGGATTCAGCTCCAATCTTTCCACTTGTCTCTAGTGAATCTCCAAATTATTGATGGTTCTGTTGTAATCTTGCTGCTCTGATATAATTTCTCACTTTTCTTCAATCTGAAATTCTTCTCTGTGA
Organism: Cettia cetti; assembly: GCA_013401135.1. Taxonomy (NCBI): domain Eukaryota; kingdom Metazoa; phylum Chordata; class Aves; order Passeriformes; family Sylviidae; genus Cettia; species Cettia cetti. Next base: position 40,526 of record VZUI01050919.1, on the reverse strand, counting down.
TAGATATTTTTTTAAAAAAAAATTATTCAAAGAGATGTACATTTTAAAATTTATAACTTTTTTTCTCCATTAATATTTTTTAGAAAAGGATGTTTAATTGCAAGATCTTTGTCTCACTCTCTGCTCTCTGTAATCCACCTTAAACTGGGATAATGGGATAGGTATGACATCGAAAGGTGTAGTTCTATAAAAACACATGAGCATAGATTTGTCTAAATTTGTCTTGTATCATATTCTGTGAAACAGTCACATTTTTCAGAGAATAAGAAGCAACTATGTCATTAATAACTTCAAAAATGTTAGAATATATATATATATATATATATATATATATAAAATGTTTTAGCAACTGGCTATAAGTAATTTGAAATATTAACATTTGATAACCTTAGTCTTGTGAGTCTATTACCAGGATTTCTTCTTAGAAGTTTCTGATTCAACTTAAAATTAGAAAATGCTTTATCTTTATGCAAAATTGACACTTGTAAATCAAAATCAGAAGCAGGAATCACCAAATAGAGGCATATTTTATGTATAGTAAAAATTACAATATTATTCCTTGACACAGTAAATCATTTTGTTTACCATGCATACCCCTGCTGGAAGAGGGTAAAGCTGGTTGCTGATGGCTGTTTCAAGCGTTCTATAGTATCAATGAAGTATTTCATAACTCCAGGTTGTTAAAAGGCAAACAAGCTGTATGTAGCAGTTAATACACAATCCACTTCAAACCTAGATTTAGCATAACCTGACATAATTTGCAGCACAAACTTTGGAATTGGTAAAGTAAACTTCCATCTATTTAACAAATGTACTTGTCAGCTGTTATTGAAGACATTTAGTTTTAAGGGAATTTGTACAAATTGAGCAAAAGTAACGTGTAGAAACAGCAGAGCTGTCAATATTCAACAGGAAACTAATTTACTACACACGTACTGTACAAGCCTTTACATATTCCTACTGTAAGAATAAACCCTGTATACTTCTTGGAAATTCATCCTTTGACATGCAAAGTACACACAAAATGTACAATACAAATTGTAGTTCAAATCCTTCCAAATATGCCAACAAGCAAGAAAATGAGTAGTCTTAAGACAATGTTTTCAGAGTCCTTGTTTTAGAACGTCAGCTTTAATTTGATCACACCCGAAGTCAGTCGGACTTGCAGTGCTTATCATATTGACTATTCCCTTTAGAATATTGAATATGTTTTTGATGATATCAGCATTTAAAGTTGATTGTGATGGAACCTTTCAAAATAAAAACTGAAACTTGGGTAAGATGAGTAAATAACTTAAAACTTTTCAGTGAACTTTCAAAAAAAATCTGCTTTTACCAGTTATCTAACAATGTGTTTATTCATTTTTCTGAAAAAATCTATAAATGGCAAACCAAAGTCGGGTGGCATCCTTGAATCAGTTTAATATTGGAGTAAACCTTAGAGTAATTCTATTTTTTAGTCTGTTGTTAATAAGAATAAACACTTCAGAGAAAACTTGATGACTTATTGTTATATTCTACATATTTTTAAATCAGACTAGCATTACTAAAATGTGCTATTGATCTGGTTAGTAGTTGCATAGCACTCAAAAGTGCAGGGGCAAGTACTTTTCTTGATCTATACAGTAAAATCTATTTTTCCAGTTTCTCAGGGAAAGATTAAAGCATAAATATAAATGAAATAAGATCCATGGGTTTTATTGATGTATACAAACATTGATCATGTTATAATATATTTATGTATTTATTGCATTTATCCCCTGTCCCACAGTCTCTTTCAAAGCTGAATAGAAAAAATGAGGGATCAAAAATATTTTCAAATGACACGGAATAATATCAGGGAATAATATTATGAACAAAAATATTTCATCAATGATATGCCTGAGCTATAAAATCCTCAATAAAAGGATTATACTACCAAAAGTTGGTTCTGGAAGGCAGAAGAAAATTCAAAGATTCTGACTCAGTTTGCCACCAGTCTTGAGCTATCATTTTACACATAATGAGTAAACTAATGATATCAGATATGTATCTATATGGCTTCAGAACTCAGAAGAATATCTTAAAATTAGGCAATATAACAATTACTATCTTTTATGTTTTAGAAAGAGATAGCCCCTAAAAGTTTTGTGCCTTTTTAGTAGCTTTTATGATAAATCCAGACTGCTACAATTGTTCTGATATAGCCTAATAATATTTTGAATTTTTTTCCAGAGGATATTATTAAATGCATCCATATACACCAGTATGAGGAAAAATAAATCTTGCATTTTCTCTTCTTCTACACACACTATATAAAAAACCAAATTATTCAAAATAGAACATGCTGACCTGTGAACTCTTTATTTCCTAAAAACTATTAAAAAGTAGCTAAACAGAAGGCAACAGCCTCTCTACATCCAGGGCTGCTCTTCCTACTTATAAACCTGAAAGCAAAGAACAATTTTGAATGCCTGATTTAAACTGAATTTATAAACCCAGACACAAATGGTAATAAGACACAGTAACATTAACAAGTATTACCCAGCATCTACAGGGAAAAAAAAAAAAAGTCTTATTTGAAAAATAATTTTCTGAAAGTTATAATTATGTACTTTGGTCTCCAATTATTTTGTAAGAACTTTTTCAAATGAATCATTGGGAGCAGAGCTCACATTCTTAACAAATTTCAGTAGGTGTACATTCTTTCTATGCCTTGGAATATATCCTTTATAACCCACTCCTTGGGCAAAACACCAGCTCAGAAGTAAAATGGGAAAAGGTTTTATTAAACAGTTAATGACTACCTCGAGAACTTCCTACAGCTTTTCAGAGAGCATGCTCAGAAGGATGTGTTCCAGACAACACGTTTTCCAGACAGTTGTTCAATATGTATATCTAGTTCCTGATTAAATTATCTCCCCGAAGATTTTTCCAGGAAAGTAGTGTTCCAGGTGAAGTACTCAACTTTTAAAAATTTAAAACATACAAAGCAGAATGGTGTGTAACAGAGGCAAGTATATGTTCCTCAGAATTACTTCTGAAGGGGAAGAGTCAAGATACAAAGCTGCACCTACTTCTATTTGTGCATCTGTTATCCTGAGTCTTCCAGTGCAAATGTAACTCTAAAAATTTTCAGATGTATAGTAACATTTTCCCTCCATAGAATGGGACATTCTACCAGTAAAATAATGATGACTTGTCTAAAGGTGTAATGGATCTTTTCTCCTTACAAGAGTAGTTATGTACTAAGCTACAATACAGCTTAACCGAGCTATAGATTAGATAATATTAAGGAATAAATATGAATTACATTATCCTTCCAAGAATGTAAATATTGTAACTATTGCATAACATAACAACAGTTTAATTGATTCTTTTGCGGTTTCATATTACATGAACAAAATATAATCCAAAATGAAACAGCCTAAATCATATAACACCTGTGTCTCTCCAAATTTAATTAAATCTTTGAGTATCAGACAGGATGAGAAAAGTGAAGGGGAGAAAAGGGTAGAAGAAACTTTGGACATTCACAGAACATTAGAGAAATCAAAGCTAGAAGATAAATGCTCATTATTATTACAGGGGATAAATTCTTACCTGTTGGAATGGATATTCACTTAATTTTTGAGTCCCCTTTTCAGAAACAGGATTCATCATACTTAAATGTAGACATCTACAGTGCAAACAACTATATTTGATGTAGTTTTCTCCGAGAAAAGTGAAAAAACCTGATTAGGTTTCATCAAAATGTAGATCATTCACACTAGATCAACCACAGTTTAGTAGTACCTATTACTCTTGTCTAGAAAGTGAGATTAGGCATTTATATGTGGATGTCTATGCTGAGGAAAATTGAAAGTACTTAAATCACATGTATTTATTATAGTTTTATATTATATCATTTAGAATCCTTTACTTTGGAGGAACAGTAGTTGAAAACAAATGGACAGTCTTACCTTGTCCTAAGAACAAATACATTAAATTAACAGCATAAAGAGATTATATTTTATTCATCATGTTATAGGTTATAGTTTTCTGTTTGCATAGAAGTATGAAATATTTTGCTGACTTGCATTCACAATAGGAGTTTCTGAGATTGATTATTCATAGCAATGCATCATTCTACAGTACTTTCAATTTTTCCACAGAGGGAAATGAATGAGTGCAAATAAATCATTTAGCAAACACATATTCTGTTACTTAAGTTTCTGTTTGTCATGTTCCAAGCAATAAAAACTCTTGGATAACTTTTTTCTTGGGAGACAGAATATTAACCTCTAGGCAATTATTTCAGATTGGATTTTACTTTTTTTTTCTCACATTACATATCTTAATATTTGCAAAAGCTGTCTCATTCTATTGTAAAAATTACTAGTAGCTGTACTTAAAATTAAGTTAATTTCACTTATTTTTATTAAGCTATACAAAAGATAAAAATTTTGATCTAGACATTGAAGGAAACAGCTTATTAGTAACTAACTTTAACATGGTGTAGGAATAGCATTTGTACCTAGAAGATAGCAAGAGAAGAAATGTTAGAACTTGAACATTCTGGGCACCTCTCTAGTACCAGGATATTGGTTACTGGTCTATTAAATATCTATTTCTGCAGACATTATCTTGCAAAAACCCATGGTATGAATGATCCTAACATACTATCATCAAGAAATCCACCTCACTGAAATATATTCACAAGATACTTATTTTCTCCATTTTCCACTGTTTACTCTAGCCAGAGAAAAGCTACCTAAAGGCACTTAATGATGTCTGGTTGCCTTTGTCACCTGTAGAAGTGAAATAAGCCAAGACAAAGAAAAAACATCCTGCTTGTATCTGTGTGTCCTCATATGCCCTCAGGATGGTTAATTGCTTTTGTGCTGAGGATGTCTGAATAATTCCCAGTAAGTAAATGATGGGCATTTATATCTGATGATACAAGCTAAGGAAATGCCGCTGTCTGATTGATCAGCTTTATCACCATAGTTTTCCATAGAATCACAGGTCTCTCCATCAAAATAATTGTGTTATCATGCACTTGATTATAGAAGAATAGTTTCAGAAGGAAAATATATTGAATTAATCATTTATTATGAGACTTAGCTATAATTTTATTTAAATTATTTATACTAGGTATAATTTTATTTAATATTCCTGCTATCATGGAGCAGCTAATCCTGGAAAATTAAGGACAAGAAAATCATCATGAGCATTCAGCATGGCTTTACCAAGGGGAATTCATGCTTGACAAACTTTGATGGACTTCTATAATTAAATTTCTCACCTGGTGGCCAAGAGAAAAGCAGTAGATATTGTCTACTTGGGCTTCAGGTAGGCCTTTGGCATTGTCAAGATATTAACAGACAAGCCGTTGATGTGTGGGCTCAGCAGCCAGCCAGTGGATTGAAAACAGGATGAAAGTCTGGGCTGAGACAATGGTTATCAGTCACATAAAGTCCGATTAGGGGCCAGTAACTCATGCTGTATCAATATTCAGACATGTCTTCCTTTACATCTTTATAGGTTATCTGGATGATGGGGCAGACTATACTCTCGGCAAGTTTGCCCCAACAGAGAGGGGCAATGAGAAAAGATTAGTGGTTAATAGGCCAGAGGGTCATACTGCCATGAAGAGGGACATCAACAGGCTGGAGAAATGGACCATAAAGAACCTCACAAAGTTCAACAAAGGGAAATGCCTTAGTTCAAGCCTCCAGGCAGGAACTACCCCACATACCAGTACATAGTGGGGGCCATCCAGCTCGAAAGCTGCTTTGAAGAATTTCAGAATATATATATATATATCTATATCTATCTATCTATCTATCTATCTATCTATCTATCTATCTATCTATCTATATATATATATCACAGAAAGGGAGATGAAGATGCTCTAGATAGCCTGAAAGGAAGTATTACTGGCCACGACAATTATGAAGAGATAGTAATAGGTAAAAGCAGGAAAGAAAATCAACTAATTTGTAAAACAACAATGAAAAAAATCACACTCATCTTTCCCTCACAAAACTAAGCTCAGTCTCAGAGTTTACAAAAAGGAAAAAATATTATTCTCAAATAGCAAAATGATCATAGGAGGGGACTGAGGACTTCAAATTAACTTGCCCCTGCTTTGGTTCTTCCTGTCAGTAGTTACTCAGAAAGGATATCCTTGCACCCAGCATAGAAATCTGCCCTTTTTAATCACCCAGAGGGTAAGCCATCTGTTCCAAAAGAAAGCAGAGAGGTCACTAACTAATGTCAGCCTAACCTGATGGGCAGCCACACATCCTGAAAGGGATGGAAACATGGGAATCGTACTGTAACTTAAGTCTCAGTGCAAACCTTCAGTTTGCACTCTGAATGTGTATTGGGTTTACAAGGTAAGATTTTGGGTGCAGAGGTACTGCAGGGTGAGGGGAAGGTGCTGATTTATATTTGTTCCTATTTCCACTACTCTATTCTCATCTAATTGACAGTTAATTTTATTAATTTCTCCAAGCTGAGTCTGCTTTGCATATGAGAGTAACTAGTGGGTGATCTCCCTGTCCTCATCTTCATCTGTGAGCTTTTTCTTCATATTTTCTGCCTCTTTCCTGTTGAGGAGGGAACATTACAGATCAGCCTGAAGGGCATCTGGCAGCCAAGATTAGCTGCCAAGATAGAATAGTACCATGAGACTTTGAAGGGGTCCTTTTTAAAGAAGACAGAGATACAAACAAACTAACTACTATCAGCTCTATTTCCCAGTCTAATGTCACAAAAAAGGTATATATTGAGCAGAACAATTTCCTGTAAAGATCATTCGCAAGAGCAATCAAGTGAACTCAACCATGGAGAAAAGTGACAAGTCTCTGTGCTAAAAATTCAAAAAAGACTAAAACATCTCAAATGCTCAAACTGCAAGCACGGGAAATTTGCTATCAAATTCTCTTAGTCATACACATATATCTTTTTTAGAAGTTCCAGCTTGGGTGTGGATATTCATAATAAGTAAAAATAAGAAAAATGTTTGCATGCAGAATTAGTGGGTGACATGATTAAGACCCAATTTAGGAATTATAGAAAATCAAACAGAACTAAAATTCAAATTTGACATTTAAATTTGCATGATGTTTTATTGAAAGGTGGAGTTAATAGCTCCAGGTACAGTTAATACAGGCAACAGCTAGAATCCAATATTGCTAAAGGCTCAAAGAGAAATAATTGCTTTTGTTGTAGCTATTGCAATAAGTACAATCTCACCCATCTCCTCTGGGTGGCTCATATTTTCAGTGTGAAAAATCGCTCCTATAGTCACAGATATGGCAGGGGAAAAAATAATTAAGGTAATGAACCTGTCCTTTCATAATGAAGACCAAAAGCAAAATTTCAGGATGAAATGACAAGTCATTTTCCCCTCTACAACTGCACATACCTCCTGACTCCAAATTCTCTTTTTCAACAATTGATTCTGTTCCCTCACAGCCAAACCTGTTAACTTCCTGTCATAGGAATAGCAGGATTACCTACTATGCTCTTATTCTGCAGAGAGAATCTCTCCTCTGTCTATATCTATTTCTAATGTTTTTTAAACTGTAGTAGATATGTGACTCAACTGGATCAAAATGTACATGAACAATATGGAAGAATAGTGACAGCAACACAACAAAGAAATTTATTGTGTCCTGTACAGAACAGAAATATATTTACAATTTCTAGTTTCATATAAGTTAAAAATGTGTTATCGACTACTGGTAAATACAAGAGCACACTTTTAATCTGCAGTGATGAAGAACACAATTATGGGTAAAATATATAGTTTAGAGTGAGCTTAAGTGTGCTTATACTTTTTAATCATTTCACTGACTGTAATACCCACAGTACAGCCTCATATTAGGCTTAGGAAAAGCCAAGTTTGAGGCATTTGCTTGCAAAAAGAGATGCAGTGCATTTTTTTCCAACAGTCTTGACCAAAAGAAACTTCATGAAAAGAGTCTTTGAATTCATGCTGGAGCACCCTGCCTGCTTGGGATTTACACTGTTAACCTGATTAAATATGGATGGCCACTGGGTTTAGGCTTAACAGCAAGTTGGGAAACATTCCACTGACAGTTTTGACATGGTTAACAAAATAACACAGCTGTGGAAAATAAAACATAGCTACTCACCACTTTGTCAAATATTTTCACCTTTTTTTTTTGTCTCGAGCTAAAAGCAAAAAACCTGAGAAATTGAAAGATTCTTTTTTTTGTAGGAAAAAACCAGCAACTTAATGACATGAAGAAGGAGGAAGGGAAGAAATGAATGTAAAATCATATGAAAAACAAAGACTATTTTAATAAAAAGTGATTAAGTTACAACCATATTTAATATTATTTTAGTAATAATTGCAAGTTATTCCCAGTATAATTCTCCAGACTTGCAGAAAATTTCATGTTAGGAGTTTCCCAGATACTTTGAATTATTTAAACAGTTTCTTAGGAAGTAAAGGACTACAGCAATTGGAAACCTGTTATAAATTTTCAGTAAGCTCTGCCATTTCAACAAATTTCTGATTATAGTTTTCCTAATAGAAAATTGGCATCCACATAAAAACCCAACAAACCAAATGAACAAAAAAACCCCTCCAAAAACTGAAAAACCTTACCAAAAAAAAAAAAACCAACAAAAAACAAAACAAACAACCTAAAGCCACAATCAAAAGTCAGCTATCTCCCAGCTCTCAAGCAGGTCATTCTTGATTTTAAAATTATTTCAAAATTCAATAGATAAAAGCATAAGAATGTGAACACTGTCAAACTTTCAAAAACCTATATTCTAAAGAACACATTTTAAATAATGTATTTATGGAAGCAGTAAGAAGACTTTTTTAATTGAAATACACTCAAGATAAAATTTAGAATATGGTTGTGACAAACAAAAGATAATATACAGGTAAAATTTATTTTTTTTAAATTCCTGTCATATAAAGTTAACAGAACCAGGACCTAGTTTTCTGATCCATCTAAATTTAGCAGTTAGCTCACATATTTAATTTCCTCTTACAGTTTTGAAAAAAAAAAACCCACTTGATTTTTTTTTTTTTTAAGAAGTCCCTTTGCCTTTTCTTCTTCTTCTTGATGCTTGGTGATGAATGATATGTGGTGTGAATGTGGTTGAAATCTGTCAGAAAGTCTGTCATTCTAGCACTGACATTTTCCACAGTGTTTCTGTCACCATTGATTAGAAAAAATCAGCAAGTATAATTCATAAGACTTGAACTCTGGTAAACTTTAGCCCTAATTCAGATTTCAATGGTATTTTAACCTGGCATTAAACTTCAAATCCAGCATTTTGTAGACCTTTTTTTTTTTTTTTTTTTTAAGAAGGAAAAAAAACAGTGAAAGGAAAATTCAATTCAATTTTTTTAGAAGTACAAAAAATGCACTGGAGAGGAGATGGAAATTGAATCTTGAAAATACAGAGATGTACTACGCAAAATGTAAATATAAAATTATCTCATTACCTAATGTCAGAATAAATTACTGGCAATACATAGCATGGTTCAGAATCTAACTGATGAGTTTATGCAATATCCCAAAAGATATTCAGGTATCATTTCCCTTACTAGATGTAAAGAAATGGAGTCCAAACTGGCAATTAGTGTTCCCATTTCTGTTCATAAAGACAAGAACTTTTTCAAGGGACCCAAGTATTAATAGTATGTGCTTCATAGTTGAGGACAAGCAGTTTAAATTTTGTTGCTTTTTCAGAGTTCCACATAAAGGTTTGATTTTCTTGAATGTTCTTTTTAGGTGGACCCCTGTAACTATAGCTTTGTTATTTTTGATCAACAAAGCTTTTGTTGATTCCAGAGTAGCCATGGATAAAAGTGGCAACAATCAATTCATTGGTGTATACAAAACACTATATAGAAACCATGTTAAGACATTCCAGAAGTAGAAAAACTGTCCATGAATTTCCTCCATCATACACTGTTGGAGAAGCCTTACATGTGCAGGTACTGACCCTCACAGAGAATTTCAACCACCCTTCCTAAGAGGGCAACAAAGCAAGGTACAAGCCATTAAGAAGGTTTAAAGAATAGGTTGGTGTGTTACCATACAGGTAGCCATAGATATTTCACTGTTGCAAAGTTATGTATCAATTACCCATATTTTTCTTCACTGAATCACTATTCAGAGCTTTGTACATCATAGACGATATTTATTCTAATCACAATATTAAATATTGAAAAAATTAGTTTTTTCTCAGATCAGCTCCAGAAAACAGGATCCTGATATAAGAATAAGAGTGCAAAAACACGCATAAGAACAATGAAAAGATGTCGATCTCACTGATAACATCATATGTGTCAGTGCACCTTCATCAATGACTTTATTTTTGACTCCATACACATGACCTTCCTTTCGCAAACAATTTTTATTCTACTTTTAAGTAGTAAACTCACTGTCATCTCTGGCTATGTTTGAGGTTTTCAGTTATGACCCTACTCCACTGTCAACAAGGCTCGTGGATGAAAAGTATATCTGAATAACTGTACGAGGCAAGAGACTGACTACAACGCAGACAAAGCTAAGGAGGCAGATAACTGACTGGGGAAAAATTTCTTTCATCTATATGGTGCTGTTATCGAGCTTATTTCTAAAATGGGTTAGGGAGAAAATTAGCTAGATTCAGTCCTGGATAAAGCCATTTACACTAGAGTTAAAGAGCTTTCTAGGGTCTTTCATATATTGAGTCTCCCTTAAAAGAGTCTCAGTTTCTGAGCTATTTTGTTGCAAAGGATGCAACAAGTAGCAGCTCTGAAGTACCAGGATGGGTAAGTCATAACGATTCTCACAGCTGCAGGGTAGAATATTGTAAATATTGTCATGTTAATTATAATTAATACCATCACATTATTTATTGTAGTCATTATAAAAAACAATGACCCCTCTTCATTTATATATCAATGAGGTTTTTGATTTCATGGCACAAACCATCATGAAAATCCACATTCAACATATAACCTCCACTCTGAGTAACAAATAAAACCCAACTAAGCTAAATAGAAGAAAAAAAAGTTTCCTACATCAAATCCAAAAATTACATTATCACAACACAGAACAAAAGGACAAATTACCAAAAATCCAATCCTGGACCCTTCACTACAATTGTGATACAATTTCTCCACTATCATTCTACCTCATAACATGGTTTAATACTTGTTTTTCCCATTATTTCTCTGAATTATTATGTCTTCCAACAGTTATTGGGCACCAGTATTGTGTTCAGAACAGTAAGGCAATATTGGCATGAATCAAAACTAAACACATTAAACTTTGGACTATATAAGCGAAGGTTTTATACATGCAAGTTCCTCAATATACCATCAAAAGAAGTTGATCTAACTTGTAAAAAGATCTCATATTCTTTTAACCTCAACAAGTTAATGTTCTTCATATCAGTGCTTTTGTGAAAACTATAAGCATATCTGAATGTTGTTCCAGATAACATTGTAAACCTTTTATCTATTCCTTACTTTAAAAACTCCATAATTCCCATGTATCTGCATTTCATTGCAATATCAAAGAGTTATATTTTTTCCAACCAATACCATGCAAAGAACAGTATTTTCTGGGTAACGCTGAAGCTATTATAATATAGCTTCTAGCACTACAGTCTGCCCATGATAAATCCAACTCAGAGTATAGTAATTTCAGTGGTATATTAAAGACATTCAGAACCAGTGTCCAACTTACATTTTGAAAAAAAGTTACTTGCTTAACCTAAAATTACTTCTTATTACTGGTATAAGCACTAATATAGCACCACCAAAGGTATACCACCACAGGTATTCATGGTTATTGCCTTATCTTAAAGTGCATATTTAATTTTTAAAAGGTGACCTGTTCTTAATTATTGTTTTCACTCTATATTTTCAAAGTATTTGAATATTTGAGAAGATAGATAAATATGCAAGGTGTAGTAATTTAACTTTGGCTGGCTGTCAGATGCTCACCAAGTGACTCCATCACTACCCCTCAGCAATACAGAATGAGAAAAATGGATGAAAAAACCCATGGATCAAGAAAAGAACAGGGAGATTGCTCACTAATTACTGTCATGGGCAAAACAAACTCAATCTAGGGAAAATTCGTTTTATTTACTAGCAATTAAAAATAGAGTTGGAAAGTGACAAATAAGAACAAAACTAAACCCACCATCATCCTAACCCCTTTCTTCTTGGACTCTAACTCACTTTTTTGTTCCTGACCCTTCTGCCCCCTCCTCTCTTCCAAAGTGGGAAAGGGGAACATGAAGTGGGGGCTGCAGTCAGTTTGTAACACTTCATCTGTGCTCCTCCTTCCTCCTCATGCTCTTTCTCTGCTCCAGAGTTAGAGCCCTCCCACAGGAAATAGTTATTCGCACCCTTCTCCAACGCGGGTCTCTCCCACAGGCTGCAGTTCTTCAAATTCTGTTTCAGTATGCTCCTCCCATGGGTTCACAAGTCCTGCCAGAAACCTGCATCCCCTTGAGCTCTCCACACAGTCAGAGCTTCCTTCAGGCACATCCACCTCTTCAGGCATGTCCTGCACTGGTGGATCTCTGCTCCACCATTGACCTCTGTGAGCTGTAAGGGACAACCTGCACCAATGGCACTCTCCAGAGACCCCAGGGGAATCCCTTCTCCAGCACATGGAACAACTTTTTCCACTCCTTCTGCTCTGCCCATAGTGTCTCCTGGGGTTCTTTTGGGTATTCTCGTTTATCTCCTTCAGCTGCTGTTGTACATCTTTTTTTGCCCTTAAATATGGTTTTCAAATACTCAAAAAAGTTATCACAGAGGTGCCACAAGCTTGCCTGATTTGCTCAGCTGTGTTCTGTAGTGGGTCTGTCTTGGACCCAGTTAAAACTGTCTCTGTGTGATATGCGGGCAACTTCTGATCTCTTCCTAGAGAAGCCACCCCTACGGCCATCCCTACAAATGAAACTTTGCTTTGTAAATAAAATCAAAACGCATGTACTAATCAAATCAAACTGAAGCATGCATATACTGAAGTACTTTACTGAACCAGCAGAGGTTAAACCTATGAGTTCTGATTCATCCCCAGATATTAAAACTGTGTGTATTCTTATATGGTGTTATCATTCAGGTACTAGGACAGTTTTCATATGGTCATATGCTATTTTGCAGTATTTACAGTTTCAGGGGAAAAAAAAATCAGTGTAGAATAAGTTAAGCACATTTCATTTGAACTATACCAGGCATGATCTCTGACAATAGAGACACCAACTTTATTTTTATTAGAATTGGAATTTTTATATATGGAATACCTTCTTTTTTCACATGTTTTGAGAGAAAGGAAAACAATTTTTCACCTGCCCAGTACAAGCAAAATAGGCAGCTATTGGAGAGAGTGCAGTGAAGGGGCGCTAAGAAGATTAAGGGATTGGAACTTCTTTTGTATAAGGTTGAGACAGCTAGGCTTCTTTACCTGAAAGAAGAAGAGGATCACTGAATCTCAAAGTCTATAAATTCCTGATGCGAGGATGTAAAGAGGAAGAAACCAAACTCTTTCCAGTGGTGCCCAGGACTGGAGGCAATGGGCACAGACTAAAACACAGGAGGTTCTTTCTGAACATCAGAAAACAGTTTTTCCCAGTGGGGGTGAGTGAGCACTAGCTCCAGAGAGGTTATGGAGTCACTATCTTCTGAGATATTCAAGACTGTCTGGGCAGCTGCCTCGAGGTGGCTCCGCTTGAGCAGTGGAGTTCAATTGCAGAATTTCCAGAGGTTCATTCCAACTTCAATCATCCTATAATTCTGTCAACCACACTGACAACCAGAGACAAAGCATTCGTTCATTTCCTGCCGTTCTTTAAATGCAGAAACTGGAAATTTGTAAAGAAAATAATTCGCAGGAATAATTTTTTGAATATTCCCATTAAAATATCTTAGTAAAAACAAAATTCTGAGGTTTTGAAGCTAACACTGTGTCACCATCTTGTGAATTGGCAGGGAGGGATGAGGAAGGCAGCATTAAGACATGAATACCACAAGTGGAGTTTAATCCTTAACAATCTCCACATCATTGATATCTTAAACCTGCAGTCACCTGTGACTTGCCAGTAAATACATGCCAGTTTGTGAGCTCCACGGTTTGCCTCTACCAATGGTACAAATCTTATTTGGCTATTTTTGTTATGTAGACATGCTCGTGGTGCATTTAGGAAAGGAAACCATTTTATGCAAAATATGGCCTTATGGGTCTTAAATTCATTCAACTGCTTTCTAGAGATTTTCAGGCCATTTAGAGGGCTCGTTCAAAGTGTAGTATCAGTGCTTCATTTCCTCAAATAGGATGATACTAGCTCTCAGCTGGCACATTTCACAAAACTTTCAGAAATTCCAGGTATGTATACAGTTTTCATTTTGCTCACAAATAGTTTTTAATTAAAGAAATTAAAATATAAAAATTCTTTGGGATAAGAAATGTATCTTAAATATTTTTTGAACTTTTTACCCATCTATGGAACAGAGACTGAATCAAGGACTCTTGACACTTTTTTATGACCTATACATTGGATAAATTTGTTTAGCAGTCCTAATAACAGGGTTCAAACAAACAACCTCTCCCCCCCAAACATATTTATAATCTTCATTATCAAATTCTAATCAGTTTTACAAGTACCCTTATTTCTTCTACTGAAGTGGAAACTAAGGATGGCTTCCACACATGACTTTGTAATATTAGAGTGAGAAATACACCAGTGTATCTAAATGATTGTTGAAATTTTGAAAATTGTCAGATTTTCATTCAGTCTTCTGATGAATTCAGCTGCAAAGGAGTGGGCCTCATAGGCCTGTCTGATCAGTTAATGGAGTGTGATGCAGATGGCAATATAAAACAGAATTTAGAAGTAGAATATACCCCTGTACCAGCAAACAAAGACTATAATAGTCTTTTATAAAATGTTCCTGAGCTGCACAGCTAATTCATGTTTTATTATCTCTAAACAAGTCTATTACACTCAGTTCACACAAAATTATACATCTGGAAATAGAATATAGCCATTGCTGCCAGGTGTCTAGTTCTTGAAACTAAAGACAACTGGTATCATAACTTAGCTTTATGGCTCTACTTTGACTCATCTGACATTATCAGAACTCTCAGTACTTGTGCTTTAAAGTGTAGGTATAAAGCACATGGTATTTTAATACAGTGGTTCAGACAAGGAAATAAACATCTTCAGAATAGTTCCTCATGAAGAGAAAGTGAATACAAGAACTTCAGTGATTTCTCACACAAAGGCCAAACATTATATAAACAGTCTTACACACAAAGTAGCTCTTCTGCTTATAACACAATACTAGTGGGTCCATGAAATTGCCACATACCATTGGATAGTTGCTTCTGGGAATTAAGTTAGAGAATCACATAAAAACCTGGTGGCATCTACTTGGCACACAAAAAGTAAAACAACCTTAGGGGAAACAAGAGGTTTTAACATCTGTCCATACTCATCTGGCATCAGAGATTTCTTAAAAATATCTGAAATGCACCTAATACAAAACCTGGACTGTAGAGATGAATCATATCAGTGAAAAAATTTTATGGTCTATGTGTGCTTTTGTTTGGTTGGTCTAGGGTTGTGGGGGTGGATCTGGGGAGAGGGGTTGGTTTGTTTTGGGTGGTAAGAAAGTCAGAATACTAAACTTACCTTATTAGTATTGATAGCTGTGATGACCCACACACATTGAGCATTGCTGTCATACTGAAATGGAAAATTCGGTGATGAGAAAGTGCCTCCAGGTCCCTGAAGATTGGATCCACAAGTTTTGACTGCAAAAAGAAAATTCACCTTTTAATTCACTCAGAAAATTCATGTAGCAGATTCATAAATCGATCTTTAACTTGCATATCTTTATCAAGATATAAAGAATTAAAATACCATTGAACAAAACCAGAATCACCTCTTAGAAGAGAATAGGACATTCAAGTTTAATTATTCTGACAAAATAAAAAAGATCATCTCTGTGTCTAAGCTTATAATCTTAAAAAAAGTTGAAAGTATTTGGACAAAAAGCAATAGCTACGGTAACAGAAAGTGCCCCATTTATTTTTTAAATTCTTTAAGAACTACCTTACACCACCTTCACTAATGGCTTGAAAGACAAATTTGAATAGTAGAAAAAAAGGATCACTTTTATCACTGTGGATATGTGATTTTTTGTGCATATGTGTGTTGGTGTATGGTGTGTCAGCATTTTTTTCAACTATAATCCCTGTACAGCCCATTGAAGCAATGGACAAAGCACTGAAAAGTTTAAAGGAAGCTTGTAAATTAGACTAACACAAAGCAGTGTTACCTATTTCTAAAGATTATAAAGGGCATTTATTTTCAAATCAAAGTCTGTATGGTTATTTACAATAGCATATCAGGTTAAAAAAATCTTAATTACATAGCTTGCATCTCTGTCACAACTAATACAAAGGATATAAACTGTGTCCTTTGTGTTTTCAAATGACACTTTTAAGGCACTAAATTCCTGGTCTGTTGAAGTCAATAACACTTTCATTGCTCTTTCCTTGATATTCAGATCTTTGCTGAATTGTCTACTGGTTAACTTTTCCAGTATGAAGATGTAAAACTGACAAGAAACCTCAAGTAAACACGAGCCTATCTTATTTCTCCAGTGATTATTATGACACCACATAAACTGCAAAAGGTAAAGAACTATTTCTTCCCCTGTATTCTGACAGACCATCATGCATAATTGAGTTTAAAAAATTACATTTAGATATGTAAAATAATCCTAGAGTTGCATTGCACTTTCACAAAGCATGTTTATTTGATCAATACTGAACACAGGAAGATTCAGCTGCTGCTGGATGAAGTCTTTTTCCTTCCCTCACATTAGCCTCTAGAGAGAATGTCACTTCTGCATCACTCTCAGAGAAACAGTACTCTGGTGATGAGTGTGCTCAAAGTCACACTGGACACTGGGAAGGAAGTAGAGGGTAGGCAGGTGAAAGGAAGGCTCCTCATTTAGGATCGGTGACTGAAGACATGAGGGTCATGAATGAGACTAATTCCAAGCATGGCTTTTTGTCTCTTTCATAAGAAATTGTATGACACCTTGCAGCTTGTATCTATATGTAGGAAGTAAGTCAGGAGAGGAAAAACAGTGAGTGTTCTAGACAATTTGCTGTTCCATCTGAACATGTGAGTCCATCCTTTGGGGCAGAGTTGGGATGTAAAGCCCAGCTCCTTTGCCCATGTGCTGCAGAAGAGTTATGAGCCCTGTTTGCTGCCGTTTCTTGGTGTAGCCACATAGTGAAGATCTCAAAGGAACCATATCTCTGTACAGTGGAATGAAATCTTTGACCCTCAATGTCTATTATTTGCACTGGTTTGAAGTGTTTCTAGCAGACACTTGCTTTCAGTACTTTAAGCGTGAAATCCAGAAAAAAACCCATTGTTGTTAGGACAATTTCTGAGTATTTGCACACACTAATACTTTCATTCCTTGATACAGGTATTCATCCTACTACTTGCCTTTGTATTAGGTCATCAAATATTTTCAGAAAAATTCGTTTGTGGTTTTCTTCTTTTACTGATTTTTTTGCCTTTTTTCCATTTGTTCAGGGTCAAACCCAGTTGTAGATTTACTTCTCCACTATGTAAAATTATAAATTCAAGAAATTCTTATCTTTATAAAATTTATAAAATGTGTAATGAAAAAGTTTCATGAACTACTGATTTTATATTATATCACTGCAATTTTATATCCATCTTGATAAGCCTTAATATTTAGTGTGTGATAGGTTTCTGTCAGCTCCTTATAAAGCTAAATTCATAATGGAAGTAGCCTAGTTAAACAAGCATACTGAAATACAGAGTTCATGTTAAACAAAACAGCATAGGTGAATCCTTTTTTACCAAGAAAGTGGGTACACCAGGATTAAAATTTCAGGTACTTAAAAAAAATTTAATAGGATTGGCCATCTAACAATGGAGAGATGCCAAATGGAATAATCACTGTGAGGGTAAGAATTTCTGTTTACCTTTACACACAGGTCTGTGATCACTCCATGCAGCAAAAACTTCAGCTATCCTTTGACACGTGATACTTTTGGAACCTTGCAGCACATAGTCTTCATCACAGGAGAACTGTACTGTTGCTCCCAAACTAAAATCAAACAATGACATAAAAAGAAGCATTTTTTTAACAAAAAGATAGCAGTCCATTTTTTCCATTCCCTTAGATATGACGGTCTTGACAAGCAAGTATGTAATCCATAAATTTCTGCTCTCAATAGTGAAAGGCTGAAGGCTATGTACTGGCCTGATAGTGCACAATGTTCAGCCCTCTCTGTGCCTACTTTGGCTGGAACTGGTTTACCTCTTTTAAGAGCCATTTGAAGGTCAAGTGACTATTTTCTCATCTAACTTCAGATGTCCATATAATAAAAATTTGACAAACCTAGACATTGTGTAACTAAAATAGTTATTAATGTTAATTGAAGCTAGGAAAGAATGTGAGAACAATATAACGGAATCACCTAGAAGAAAAGTCAAAACATTTATAAACAGTTATAAACATTTTATTTCTTCCAGTGAAGACCTCAGGATATAAATAAAATGCTGTGAGTATCTCCCACCCCTGATTCCTCTTGAGGAAATCTGGTGCTTTTGAATTTAGAACTGGGGGGCATTGGAAGCAGGAGCACAATACCAGAGAAAAAAGCTAAATAGTAATAACATTTCTTGTATTTAAGAGTAGCATATTATAAATAAGAGTATCCTATACTAATTTGAATTATTGTAAAATACTAGTTAGAGCATTGTTTTATATTTTGATTAGTAGGTTAAGATTTTAATTAAACTTGCAGTGAAGTCTTAACTTCATAGAAATGGTCTCTGTACACTTGTCAGTAACAAGACTCTGAATGTAAGATCTACTAGATAATGAAAGTTACAAGGTGAATATGAGGATTTGCTCATTTAACTGGCTTATTTTTCTCAAATTAATGGAAGAAAATAAAGTATTTCTAAAAACATATTTCTAGGTGTTTAGCTGTTATTGTTTATGGAGTTGTAATGCTGGCTTGAAAAGGTTTTTTACTTTTTCATTTGAAGCTGACATCTGGTGCTGGAAACAGTGCAGGACAAAACAAGAAATAAGTCCTGAAACAATTTTTTGGCTGTTTTGTGTTTTGTTTGGTTGGTTGAGTTATTTTTTTTTTGGTTGGTTGGTTTTTTTTAATTTTTTTTTTTTTTTTGGTTGTTGCCTGTTAAGTTTTTCTGAGAGGAGGATTGGGGCAGGAGGGAAGAGGGAAAATGGGGATTCAGTTTTGAAAAATTAAATAAATCAATACATAAATGTATATTCTTGAGATAATATTTTCCTTTAATATCATTATGGTTTCAAATCCTGATTACAGCTGAAAATAGCCAATACATCAGGGCTTTCTCTGACAGCAGTATCTTACACTTCGTAATTTCAGCCTGCTGTTTCTAAAGGCTTGTCTGTCACAGCTGCAAAGAGTAAAAATCGTTCTACACATACACATGACTTACAAGATCTTGGCTACATTGTGAATGCAGTTCTCTGGATATTTTAAGATTAAATGTGCAGTAACTCCCCAAGAGTTTGCTATAGAAGCCTTCCTGTATAACATTGCAAACCATGTAGTTATCTGACCCTCCTCAGATGGATGACATTTTCCTGTCTTTGATACATTACATACTACCAAAAAAAAGGTTCATAAATCTCTCTAAGCAAATGTCAATATTTACTTGGCTGGAATCTTCAAATCTGTGTTTGATCCCACAAGGTATGACATTCATTTTTGCCAAAAGACATACTAAAATTAATTTATATCTGAAGGGTTTGGCTTGCAAAGAATGAGGCCTGTTTTTCTTATAGTTGGCCATTTTAGTGCAGCAATTATTCAATTCACAAAGGCAAAGAGAAAAAAAAAAAGGCTGAGCACACATTCCAGAGAATATTTTTTGTTAGGTAAACTGTTCAAAAGCAACTATGATGAAAAAGGCTACTAAAGAAGATTGATACTTATCAGAAAAGAATTTACTTAAGCGAGTTAGAAGTGTTAGATATTTGGAAAGAAATGGTGTCAGCACAAAATAGCTGAGGAAATCTGAGAAGTACCTGGGCTTTACAAATACATAGGTACTAAGAAAATGAGGACATGAAAGATGATACAGTCACCTGAACAGACATCTCAGAAAAGAAGGATTTGATATTGGGTAACAGCTCTATAAATTATTCTAAAAGAGTTCCTGTTTGAGTAAGAATGTTTGTGAAAGAATGGGATAAAGAGTAGCTGCAGAATCCACCAAAAAAGAAGATATAAAAGTGAAAAACTGAAAAGAGTAAACTTTTTGTTTACTTAATGTAAAGGCCCTTGCAATGTAAGGATAAAAGGATTTCATAGGCAACTGAGGAAAAAGAGCCACCAGGCAGAACATAGAGTTGGAGGATATTTAAAAGCTGTGGAACACAAAGATCATCTATAGCTAATGTAAAAAATTCTGCATAACTGCTACAGGGACTATATGGTTAGGAAAGTTCAAAAGGTAGCAATTGGGAAGACAAGAATATCTTTCTGAAGATTAGGTTTTCATAATTATCTCATTTAGAAATTCATGTTGAGAAAATCTGAGCATCTTAATTATTAGCAAAAAAAAAAAAAAAGGAACACTTGAAGATAAATAACATGGAAATATATTTCCTTTAACTAGCCATGGACTGATTTAAAGAGGAAATGCTGAGCAGGAAGTACACAATTTTCAAATAAAATTAAACTCCTGGTAAAAAGCTGTAACAGGACAAAATCCCAGAGGTCTGAGTGATTATGAAGACTGTAAAAACATGATAATTATGTCTATCACCTACAAAAGTATAAATAACAATCACATTATGAAGTCCACTTTATTTGTCCAAATCAGTTTTGATATTAAACTGATATTTAATAGCATATGACTACTAGCATATGACTGGACTCATAAACAGAGTGAGACTGGATAATTTACAAAATCTGTGACATATATGCTGTGTGTGTGTGACCTACTAAGGGCAATTAGATAAGCAGCTGGTAAAGTACCAGTCTAAGAAAGAAAATGGAAGAGTAGGAGATCGGTTCCTAGGGAAGATCAACTGAAAAAGGCAATAATAGAGAGCTTATCCAGAAAATGTTTAGTAAATTAGTCTGTCTTTAAAGAATAGTAAAGATTACTGGGTTTTAATATTTTTCTGTCATTATCTATCTATACACTCTTAAAAATGGAAATTCTTTCAATTCTTTCTAAATTTTCTAGTATCAGAGAATCACAGAATCATAGAATATTTTGAGTTGGAAGGTACTGGCAAGTATCATGGAGTCCAACTCTAAAGTGAATGGTGCATACAGTGATCAAAGGAGAGATTCTTTTTGTTTCTGATGACAATTTTTTTCTTTATTTGTGTCCTAGAAGAATTCAGTTAGAAATTAATTTTTCTCTAAAAAAACTTGCTAACTTGAGTACAAAAGGGTAAAGTGACACTTCCCTCCATTGGAGGTTGCATGAGGCACATGACGTGAATATGATGAAGAGTCAAAAAGGACATGCAAATTATCAGGAAATAATTATTAGCTCTAAGACAACATAATAATTAAAAAAACATAGGCCATAGGTTTGATGAGGGTTTGTGTGGTGTGGTGACATAGCAACAATTTCAGTAGGGTTTTAAGTTTTTATTTTTTATTTCTTTTTCTTGAAAAATCTCAAATGATGGAAGGATTGTGTTATAGGACAAAGAGAGATGGTTGATAGGATAAAATTGATGACATCTATTACATATCCAGAGGTACTGTAGGAGGATATGTGAGAGATCTGACCTCAGCCTTCTGGTATGTTAGAGAGCTAAAAATTGTGGAGAGAGAAAATCAGATCATGGAAGCTGGTTTTAGGAGAACCTCTGAACTGTGGGCAGGTATTAGTTTAGGGAAAACTGGCAGAGTAGTCCAGAAACAGATTGTGGGAACAAATGACCAAAAATAGTGTGATGTTTTGATAAGAATGGTTTGATTTCCTGACTTACATTTGATCTAAACTACTTACCAGATTAAGCCCTCTAAAAGTGTGAGTACACTATTTCTGCTTTGTAAATCTCAAGAGAACTCAAGCATGATATAGCCATGAAGTTGTTAATTGTTGCATACAATATAGATATACATCACCAAAAAAGAAAAATCTCAAGGACAGTATGAAAATCTCAAAAAAATTTCAGAAGCAGAATATATTCATAAAAAAATGGTGGCAATGACAATGTGACAATGGCCATTTAATTCAGTATGCTAACACTGAAAGCTGTGAAAAGTAAAAGCTCAGAGAAAATGTTCAGAATACAGGAACTATTTATAGTGCACCTTGTGACAATTTATGATTAATGAACTTTCTGAACTGTATCTACTAATTTAGTAGTCCCTGGGTGACTAAATTAGACATTTAGAATGAGACCCTAGCTAAAGCTAAGACTTTTAAGGCACACTGGTAAACAAAACAGCTTATTTGGGTATATTAGTCACAAAAGCAAGTTGTTCTTTGGGTATACTAATCACAAAAGCAAGTTCATACAAAATGTGGGTTCATTTGTAAATTGGTGAATCAATCTTATGGTGCTGAAATCCAATATGGAGATGTCAGAAGCACTAAATGCCTTTTCTGCATCAATTTCTACAGCAGATGCACTCCTAGGTATTTGTATGTATGAACACGATTTGTGAAGAGGGAGAGCCAATACTGGGAAACAATAGGCAAAAGGAGGCAGCTGTATTCAAGGGAAAGCAGCCAGAGAGCTTTCACCAAAGACTGCTAAAAAGTCTGACTGAGTCTGTGCAAGGTGGATATCATCTATGAAAAACTATGATGAAATGTTCTAATTGATTGTAGAAAGGCTAGCAATACATGAAATTTTAAAAAGGGCAAGGAGATGCTAGGAATCTTACATTGATCTTGGGAAAGAACACGTGTTCTAGAAAAGCATGAACTAGAAATCAAGAGCACGTACACAAATTTACCAAAGCTGAATTATATTTGATCAATTTGATTTTCTTCTATGACAAAATGACTGGCTACATGGCCCAGTGGTAGATGCAGCAGTGCTCAGAGTAACAGTGCTCAACATCAGCAACATTTCTGAGCACTTTTAAAGCAGTGTGTTTTGAGAGCTGACAAAAAAAGCACTGAAAAGATACATATTCAAAATTAGCCTGGCAGCTGTGCTTAAAGAGTAGGAATATTCAGTCGCTTCATATTCAGCTGGTGGACAGTAATAACCTGAGCATTAGGAAATCAGCACAGGGTCTGATGCTGTGCAATATTTTCCTTCTCAGCCTTGATGAGGAGAAAGAATTTGTGGATCCATATATTTGTGGATCAAACTAAAGTCGGAAAAGTAGCTGTCAGACTGAAGAGCAGACCTTCAATCCAGAAGCCTGAGAAAGTCCAGCTCTAGGCAAACAGAAACCTCACTAAAGTCAACAAGTAGAGACACAATGTTCTGCACTATTGATCAGTAACAGGTTCTCATCCTGAATAAAACAAACTATATACTTAACAATACTACAAGTGGTAGCAGCAGATCAAGCGAATTGTTACTCAGCTGGTGAAGTTGTATCTGCAATATTAAGCCCAATGTTTTGCCTCCCACTTCAAGAGAGAGATTGGTAAAAACTCCAGACTGGAGATTAGTCAGAGGCTTAAAGCACATGACCTACAGTAAAAAGTGAAGGCAGCTAGGCTTAATTAGTCCTACAAAGAGAAAGCTAAAGTATAATCTAATAGCAGACCATAATGATTTCAAGAAGCATTACAAAGATAATGAAGCCAAGGAACAGTTTGGAAGAGTCAGATTTTACTTTACAAGAAAGTTGCCTTAATAAAGGAGGGCAGAACCGGAACAGCATACTCAAAATCTTGAGAAATCTTTAATCTTGGGAGTTTTCAGGATTGGCTAAATACAGCCACAGCTGATCTGACTAGTCCTTCTTTGGGCAGGATGCCCTCTGAAGGACCCTTCCAATCAATATTTCTATGATTCACATAAACTGCTTAATTTGTCCTGAATTAATGCAAAGCTTTTGCATATGTAACATAATGTGCTAAGGCAGTTCATAATTCCAAAAATGAATGCCTGACCTGAGTGTCTCACAGTAACTTTATCTGCAACTGTTTCTAATCAGACAAAATATGATTGCCATTAGGTTTGCATTTTCATAAAACTTTGGATATTTTTTTTTAATTTGGAAAAATGTATGGATAAATATTAAATAAGGAACTTACTATACAAATTTGAAAAAAATAATTGCATCTGTTTTTAAAGTTTTCATCATTTACCTCAAATTTGGGATTCCTCTTTAAACAACAGAAACTAAAAGCAGTAAGGAGTCCAAAATGAACTATAGAACCTCTAAAGGATGAGAAAGAGCAAGTATAAAATTTTGGATGTCATATGAAATTTATACCGAATAGCATTATTTTCATAGTTGGCATTTGTGTAGCAAACTACCTCACTTTATGTTCCTTTCCTCAATTATTTGATACTTTTTAAAAATTATTGTTGAAAAATAATCACTTATTTAAGGAATCAAAACCATCTTTCTGATGTATTAACTTATTCAGTTAATGCCTGCAACTGAACGGTTTTGAGAGAGGACAACCGTTTTAGCTATAGAAGAAATGTACAGCCAGAAATAACTAATCGGTTCTTAAAGTCCATCTCTATTAAATTGTAAATTTAGCAATATCATATATTTTAATGCTAGCATAAAGAAACAATCAGTATTTCAGCACATATATTGTTTCTTCCACCTGTAGTAGAAGAAACCAGACTTAAGCTATCAAGATTATGAACAGTGACTTTTTTTTTAACCCAGCAACTTTCTACACACTACTGATCCATAATTTTTTATGTGCAAGCTACAGATATGTTCTACTGTGTCTTTGAGTCACAGCATGTGAACTGAATAAAGTCACAGCATCCCTCTCATGTTAAAAACATCCATAGGATCATTTTTGAAGATCAGTTTATACATTACTTGGAAACATTACTGCAAAATGCTAGGATTCCATGATATGTTAGAATATCTAAATCTTCCAAACTTCTGATCAAGAAAAATCATTACCATATGCTGACAAAGCTAAATTGATGACTAAATTTCAGTTTCAGAGGATTTCCTGACACTATGGAGGTCATTGGTAATTCATCCTTTAAAAAATAGTGTCATCTTTTCTCACAAAGCTTGTACTGTCAGACATTTGTCCTTGACAAAGGAACCACTTAACTGTTAAAAACTGATAGGTGCACAGATCCCCTATAACCTAACCTCATATCTCATACTGCAAACCAAGTTTTCCTAATTTTCAGGATGTTTGGCTTCAAGTTTCCAAGTCTAGAAGCTCACCTTGTATATTTGCTGAGAGGGATAGATGATTCAGAGAGGATTTAAGGAAAATCAAGTGTGAAACTTCTAGTCAATCTAGTCAATTAATGCTGAACTTCATTCTTCCAAAGAAAATAACTATAAATTAATTTATAATATAAAATGAAAGAAGATGTTATCATTATTTCTACTGTAAGTCAACCTGTTGGTAAAATAAACTGTCCTTATGATAAACTTCATATTCTTCCTTCTATCAGAAGAATATGTATCTTTAAGACCACAACAGCATTTTTGTCCAACAGTATTCACTGCTTTGTCACGATACAGGTTTGATCAGAATCTCATCTTTAAATCCTAGTGGGACCACATTACAGAGGTAAAGGGGTAGAGATGGGCTCGCTCATCCATATCATGAAGAGAGAACTTTGAGATGGTGGTGGAAGAACATGGTTGCCTCATAATAAAACACCTGTTCAAGGATAGTTCAGTCTGGCTATGTTTATTCGACTAGAAATAAGGAAAAATAGAAACACGACCATGTGAAAATGTTTTATCTATTACCTCTCATATTTTTTACATAGTGGCACTGATTCTAAAACTGGTCACATGGAAAAGTTTTTATTTTAGTGGATGACCAGTAAAGTAAAATTGCAAATTCCAGCCAAATAATCACTAGCGTATCTAAAATTTTAAGAAACTCCTAGGGAAGGGCAGTTTTCTTTATGAAATAGAATGTTTTCCTCAGTACAGGAAAAGCTGGCAGCTATAAGTTAGTCTTCTTGACTTTATTTCAACATGTAAAACTTTTTATGCTCAAATAGGCATCTAGCATCAGAAACAATGCTTTTAATAATCCAAAATACAGCTATGGGAAATTTTCACATTAAAAAAATATCCAAAAGGGTAAACATGGAATTACAGGCCCCAAATAATGTCATGGGATGCTCCAATTTGTCTTAGAGATTGAATTACAGATTTTATAAATCTGTGAAAAAACCATATAAGAGGAAATGAATGTGCTGGGAGAAGGCAGTGTTTGTAATCAGAACAGAAGTAAAATTGAAATACAATGCTTCCAAACCTACACCTTCAAATTTGAAGAAAGCTAAGGAGATGTGACAAAAGCATGCTCTTCTCTAAAATTTATTAAATTGTACAGAAATCAAGTTTTAATTGATCTCAGTAGAGACAGAACTAAACCTTTCTCCAAAATACTATGTTTTCAAATGAAGGCATTGTAATTGGAATTCTTTTAAGAAAGGGAAAAAAGATGCAAGCTTAAAGTACAGCTTCTTCCTTCATTAAAGAGAGTGACTACAAGAAGGAAAAGGTGAAAGTGTGCTAATTTTCTATCTGTCAGGTATAAGCCAGCCTGGAAAAGGTTTTCCACAGTACTAGATGTTTTTAACTAAATGTAACATAATAATAATTTGTAACATTCTTACTTTGGAAGCTTACAAAGCGATTGAACAACCATTATCATAATGGCAAGAACTGAAACTAGGTTAACTTAAAAAGGAATTTTATTAAATCTGCTGAATATTTTTAGTCTGCTTTTGTTCCCTGTAAGACCTTTATCAATGTATGAAGTGTTCAATTTGAGCTAAATGAACATTTTTTACTAATGGGCACCAGTGCTGGTCTTTAAAAGTATAAATCCAAACAGATAATTTGGAATTTTTAAAATTTTTTTAAGAGAAAAAATGCCACCAAGATTAGTGAGAAATTAGGGGGGAAAACCACTGGAAAATATATTGACTCTGGTACTTGTCTATCTTTTATACTATTGTTCAGCAATTTGAATGCCTTCTCCTTTCATTCTCTCATAAATGCATTTGAAATAGGAAAGCCAGATACACCATCCCAGTGTACAGTGAAAAATAATGCTAGCTGAAATCCTATCATTTTGGTCTAAAAAGAAAGATGAAGGCATGATCATCATATCTTTTTTGAGGTACTGCCCTCACATAGGTTTAACTAGAATAATCTTTGTAAGTAGGTCTTTTCATGATCACTTGCAGAAATAACACTAGGAAAGAACTGGCAGGTTGTCTGTCAAACGCTGTTGCTCTCAAACCATATTTTTGAAGTCAAACTACAAAACAACAGTAGAAAGTATGATGGTTAAATACAGCTCTTTTTAATTTCTCTGAATTTTTTTTTTGCAAGCTAACCTGAGAAATTACATTTTTAAAAAATTAGTTATAAAGCTTTCTCAGATGCACATTGAATTTTTGCTTTTCTCAAAACTAGAGAAATAGGGAAACTATTATGACAAATTGAGAAACTGTAATAACTGTTTTCTAGCTAGCACATTTACTAGGGATGTAATTTTCAATCCTGTGTTCTGTTTGCTTACTGGGAGAAAAGACAAAACACACAAAAAAGTACATGAATTTTCGTAAAAAATTTACATAATTTTGTAAAATCTTTGTACATCCAGATTACTCTAAGAGTTATCTTCAAATGCTTAGAATTGTGCTTTGGGATATGTACAATACAAAATATATGGGAAAAAAGCTTAAATGTAATAAACCAAATTACTTTTAAAACTGTCATTCTTCTACTTCTTTCTTTCTTCTTTCATCATTAAGGTGTTACATATTTTGTAAAAATAATGTGAAATTAGCATATGATGTGAAACAAGAACATAGCTTTAGATTTTTTTTTATACTGTCTAGAGTATCAAATATATATGTCATATATAAAGTAATACACATGTTAACCCTTTTAAAAATATTCAACAATTGAAAAGGAAAAAAAATCAAAAGCTCAGAAAAGAGTTTAAAATTAATCTAAAACATTCTCAAAAATTCATTATGTATGTCTACTCATCCACTGGTGATACTGGAATTAGGAGTCACTGAGAAAACAACATAGAATATTTTGAAAGAGTAGTGAAAACCTTTTTTATCTTACAAGATAAGGAATTTGAAAGATAGCTATGAATAGAGAAAAATACATAAAAATTACTTCAAAAAATAATCTAAATTCAGAGTACTAGGTCAATGTGAGGTCTACTAGGGAAATACATCTGCGTGCATCAAATTTCTGGATGCCTGAAAAATGTACTTTAGGGACTGTAATTTATTAGAGTGAATGGATATTTCTGTAAGGTCTGAAAATTCTTCTCTGAAGTTTTATTGTTCTTCTTGTGCTATATTCAGTTTTGTTCTGTGCTTTGCAAAAGCCTCCAGTACAACATATATACTCAATATTTATAAATCTAACACAGTATTTATATGAGGAAATAACATGAACTTACCTTCAATCTTATTTTTGTCAGATTTTCAGAGATATATGATCTCTTCCAGGCAGGTATTTTATCCTTTTGCATACTAAATACATGATATATTGCATGACATAGTTTTATATAGAATTCTAATGCACTTTTTACTAAGAAGGTTAGTTTTGTAAAAGTACTCAGCAACAGTAATACATTTTCAACATATTCATTTTCCAAGTTCAGTGTTAGAGAAATGATAAATTGGTAGAATTTATATTTTACCTAAAATCTGAGCCTATCCGTTTTCCATTTTCTGGTTCTCCAGGATCTGGACACAAATTGGATGCCTGTTTAATACCTCCCTCATTTACTGGAAAAAAACAAAACCAAAACAACAAAATAAAATAAAATAAAATAAAATAAAATAAAATAAAATAAAAACAAAAAAAGAGATAACATTTTTAGAAAATACAGAGGTAAGCAATTAACAAATACAAGAGTATTTCTTTCCATTTTAGGTATTTTAAAACAGATTTTCTACAGAATATGAACACCCATACAAAGTCTAGTTTCAATGTTTGCCTTCGCTATAATAAACAAATCATGTATTTTCTGATTTTTTTTCAAAAAAAAATAACACAAGTCTTTTATCAGATGTATTAATCAGCTATTTTTTTGCTTACAATATCATTGAATTCATATGGAAATGTTCTTAATATTTCTTTAGAAACATTAATATCCAAAGGAATGTTCATCAGGTTTAGGGCTGTAAGGTTTTATTCTGAACATACACCAATAAATGTCATCTCCACTTAGAGCTGACCTTTTCACCTTAAATTGTAATAAAACTTGAACACATAAGCTCCTGCTGAGAGAATTGTCCTTAATCAGTATTGAAAATGTATATATACCCAAAATATGGTGATCTGAAGGTAAACTCAAACTGCCAGTTTGATTTGCATACATTTATCTTACAATAAACTAAAATGGATCTTCAGAAACTTCCTCTGAACCATTGTCTGCATTTTTCCAGACATTTGTATGTAACAATCTCAGCATATTCAGCCAGCTATTCACAAAACCAGAAAATTAGCAAAGGATTTTAGTCTGCTATTACTTGATAAATTCATGGCTTGACAGAAAAGTATTTTTTTTAAAAAAAGTTGACATGAGTTCAAGTAATTTATATTAAGCAGAAAAATATTTTAACCTTTTTACATCTTTATTACTGATGAACTAGACCAATGAATTTGCAGTATTAGAATTTTACTTTCCTTTAAGGAAAATGTTTGCATTGAATTAGGGTAAGTACACTACTGGAATAATAAAAAAAATAGATTCTAACTATACTTTCAAAGGGTGTTCATTAACTTTCAGCTTTTAATGAAGAGGAATATCATTCAGAATCCTTGGGGGTTTCTCTGCCTTGAAATTTGTCTTTTTTACACCCACAGAAAGCGAAGAATTGGTTTGATACCCCTGAGGAAGCCAAAGGCCAAATGCAAATGTTGTACGGCCTTAAACAGAAAACATCTCAACACAGCACACTGCTCAGAAAACCTATCAAGCTCGGTGCTTGTCAGCTGCAACCACAGTATTTATTCTTCTCTGTCCCAAGACACCTGTAACATGTTAAAGGTTGCTCTAAAAATACACCAAGGCAATCTCTGTTCATCTGGATTTCTGTGTTCAGGGGCCTTTTGGGCCAGGAGGAGTCTTCCTTCTGATTTCAGATTTCAGTCTTTTCCTCCTCTAATAGAGGCACATGTGATGAAAGCATACTAGCTACAGAAACCTATGTTCATGGTAGTGGTGAAATATATATATTTCTCTGACAACTACAATTCCATAGACTGCATCTAACAAAGCCATCTGTTTGGACAAGCCTTTAGGATTAACTCTCTCTTTGAGACATTCAGGTGCTTCATTATGAGACATGGAATCATCAAAAGTAGCCTGCATATATATAGAAGATATTCAAACTTTTCTGACGTTAAATATTTATTAGGACTATAGTTAAAAATTTATTCATGATGTCTGGTAATCATATTACAGAAATTATAATGGTGCGATTTAGCCATGCATTGTATATCAATGCACACAGAAGAATTTTTTACTGTAAAAAAAATAGTGTCTAAACAATATTATTTCTATTCATTATAGTTAATGTTTTAATATTTCAAAAAATTATTTTATTTTTGTACAATATTTTCCCCATACACAGGTAATAGAGCAAATATTCATATAAAAAGAATATTCTTCTGGATTGCAAGACACAAGAACTATAATACACTTCAATTTCTAACAGAAATGAAAGCTTGAAAATCCTACTAGATTTGGACACCTTCTGTATAAAGTTTCATTCCTAGAAATACTCAACAGAATATAATTTTAAATGATAATACATGGAATTATCAATAGTCATCAATAAAAATATAAAGGCTTAAAGAAAATCAATGAAATAATTAAATTTAAGAAAAACCCACCACATATACTGCTGTAAAAATACAGAGGAAAATGTTATAGTTAGATACTGATTTGTGATTTGATCCCAATTCAAAAACACATTTACACAATCTTAAACTCATTCTGGTTTCTGTTAAATACCTAGTGAAATGTAATTTCACAGTTTAGGATTTTTGTATTCATGCTACTTTTATAGACATAATGTCTGACTCTTCATTCTACAGCCCTATGTAATTCCACAGATATCTGTCTATAGATTTTTGTTTTACACCCCAGATGCTTATGCACAATAAGCAATTAAAGGGTTCTGTAGTATACTAAATGCATCCAGGGAAAGCCTTAATTCATGATCTGGTCATGAAACTGGTATCAAGAAACTCCACAGTTCTAATCCAGATTGAATTAGATACGCCAATTAATTAATTTGGTAGTGTCAACACTTCTAAAATTAAGCTGATGCATACTTGTTTCAAAGTGTATATCATCATATCAAATATCTTCTGGCTTTTCTCTCCGCAAATCACCTGGGCATTAGTATAGAATGTTATACAACTGATACATAAAAAAAAAAAAAAAAAAAAAAAAAAAAAAAAAAAAAAAAAAAAAAAAAAAAAAAAAGTAAAATAATGAAAGGACATACAGATGAGAGTGCTAGACAAAAATTTCTAAACACATTGCTAATAAAAGTCATAATGTAAAAAAGATATTCAATTATCCTTATTTTCACTAACACTTGAATGTTGGTCATTGTTTTTCTTAAAGAAAACATCTCTCATTGTACTGCAATGACACTAGACCCAGCTGAGGCTACACTAAGAAAATAATATTGTCAACAGCCAAATACATAAGTTCTTATGAAATACTATCTCTTCAACAGTCTCAGCTACCAAAGTGACTAGAGAAACAAATGTTAGATTACAATATAAAACCTATTTATGATGAGATTATAATCGTTAAAGGTACAAATCACCAAGGTTTTCCCCATCACTTATTATTGACTCATATAAGTAATCTATTCTGCATAATCAATAACAAAAAAGAGAAGTTTCCAGCTTCACTGAGAATATCATAACATATGAAATTATCTAAAGGCCTTCAAAAAATAGGTTGATAAATTTCATCATTAATTTCATAACAATCAGCTTTGGAAATCATGAGTATCTGCTACTCTATTATAACTATGGAATTCCTATTAAATTTTATGTAGTAGAAAATGTAATAATTAGTGCAAAATAAAAAATCTCTTTTATCCTCTATTGTATTATTATTGTATTATTTGTAACTACAGAATCACAGATGGGCTGTCAGACAGAGACCTCAATGATGTACTTTATAAACACTACTGCAATTATATTACTGTTACATCTGCATAATCAGTCTGTTTCCATTCACCCAATAGGTATAAAAAGAATATTTGTTTTTAAAAATCTTGATATTTCAAGTTTTCAAGTAAACCAGAAATGTTTCAAGTAAAACAGAACTATCTAGGTGATGCAGTTTACAGTGAAGTTGAATATGGCAATACATGACATTACAAAAAATGAACAGAAGTGTGTTTTGCTTTATTTTTCTGACTTGGTGAATGCTAAAAGTTCATGCTACTTCAAGATATCTTTGTCCAAAAAAAAAAAAAAAAATCTTATCTAAAACCTTGACAGTGTAAAATCTAATAACAAAGATTAAAATGTATGCTAACATGTCCTGTTAGGTTCTGGAAACTGAATCCACCATCAATACTTTAAACAAATAATTAGTACAAACATGTCCAACCTAGAGAGCTTCAAAAGCACATCCTTTCAGTCCTGTGAAGAATGATGAAATGTAGTATAATCCAACATATGCTAAAAATTTAGTCCATTTTATTTACTTCTAAATATTTAAAATGTGGTTCTATTCCAAAAAGGCATCTATAAAAATGGCACATTATTTTTCAAAAGCATCCTTTTAAAATATTTAGAGACACATCTATTTAATTTGTACTAGAAAGTTGCCTGACTCCTCACGATTTTATCAGGACTTGATCCACTGAGATGTCAAGCACTTTCAGTTTCTAATTACTAACTAAAAATGAAGATACCAAGCATCTCCACAATTTTTAAAATTTTTTAACTATACCCAGTTAATCAGCTAAAACGTCAAACAATGAATTTTAAAAAATTTAAAAAGTGACCTCACATGGTTGTGCACTTGTAAATGAGGCTATGCTTTACTTTGTACAGCATTTGATTCTACTACTAATGTTCAATTAAAAAAACTAATCTCCTCACAGCTGAATTTACATCTGTCATCTAGGAGGTTGAATATTTGTTTCCTTGCAAATAACTGTAAATTTATTGCTATATTACTGACAAAATAACAGGTGCTTCTACCATGCCAGATTTATGGTAAGGCTGCCTTTAGAGTAGAACCATACTTAAAAATTCACCATGCAGACTGGAGAAACGAGTTCTATTATCAGAATACATAAATAATTACACACAAACAACACACCACAAACTTCACTCTTGCACTAGGAAAAAGTAACAAAAAAGGAGTACACTCACAGATAGAAAACTTGTTGCTGTTGTCTTTCCCTGGAAACAATTTAAATCCTCTAGATTTAAAATCTATGGCCTTTTTCACTAGTTAAAAAAACAAAAACAAAAACATGTATCAGGCAACACAATCTAAAATATTTCATTTGACAAATTTTATCATGGAAGTATATATAAATTAGAGTACTGGCTACCTCACAAGTTCAGATTTTGTACCTTTGGTGAAACAATTTACAAAAAAAAAATATTGAGACCAACTTGTATATTTGACGAAGGAGGGAAATGGTATTTGCAATTTCATTTTTCTCCTGCATAACTAATAAAAAAAAATATGGTCAAAAGTTTTATTTCCATGCACCACATAATTGTGTAAAACATTGCCACACATTTATGGAACTTGGAAAATGAAAAGAATTATAAATATGTTTGCTCTAAAATAGCTGTGTCTTCTGTGCTGGGAAAAAAAAAAAAGAAAAAAGGTATTTGAATGTAGAAAATAAAATACAGTCTGCTGTTCTGCTGTTGGTTCTGCAGCTGATTTTCTTTCTAGCTTGAAAAGTGCAATTTGCAAAATGTGATATGGAAGGTAGCTGTCTCCCACCTCTGCCCTAAGCCCACAGCTCATCTATTTCTGTAAAAGTCCTTCCTGTGGGCTGGCTTTATGATTTAGACAGTTAATCCAGGCAAACCTTGTGGCCTCAACATATCTTTGAAAGAAAACTTCTAATAAAAAGCAACTAAACCCAAAACTTAACGCATATAAAAAAGGTAAGCAAGAATAAGTAAACACACTACAAGAAACTTTTCAGTCATTAAACTAAGTGCCTCATCTCTAGTATGCTTGGCCTGTGAGCAGTGACTTATACATTAAAATGGACCTGCTTAATTTCTTTTTTTAATTTTAAAGTATAAGTTGACTTTAGGTACAATATTCTTAAGTGGTTTTATAGCCACTACAGCCACTACTTTAAATATATATATATATAAGCAGATGTTTTAATTTTGGCTACAAGCAAATACTCGTGATGAAGACAGCATAGATTAAAGGAGAACTTAACATAAGTAGATACACTGTGCCTCATCAATTTTTCATACCCATTACTTCTTGCAGAAAATCATTGGATATTAAAAGAACCTTTACATTACGTATAGATACCACAGTAGCAATATATTATTAATATTTTTATAAATAAAAGTATCATTACTAAGCACAAGAGCAGAACCAGATTCAGAAGAAAGAGCGTACTACTAAGAAAGACAATTAATAGGATAAATTATGTGATAGGATAAAAGGATGTGTTAATAAATATTTTTATGCTTCCGAATGAAGAGACCATATTTTCTTGTAAATACAGAAACACTATTATCCCAAAAAGCAAAATGTAAATTTACTTGTGTGTTATTAAAATGTAATGTATAAGCATTGATAATGGTTCTGGGAAATATATTATTTGCAGAAGTGAAACATATATATTACCATAAACTACTAGATTTTGGTGGTTTTTTACTCTTAATAGAGAAGCCCCTTCCCCTCTCCAAATTAATTGAAGTCCATTAGCAACTACATCCTCAGTGGAAATCAGAGACCCAAGAACTCTACCTTCATACAGCAGAAAAATACTGGAATAACAGTAATGCTCCCTTGTAATTGAGCTTTCTAAAATGCTATTTCTATGTAAGTAGGACTGCTGGGCTATAGTTCTAACCCTCTTTCAGCTTTCTTTGTTGATCAGTCTAAAATAACTCCTCATGAATCAGAAGATAGGCTTATCTATTCTTCCAGCACCTAAGCAATGAGAGTGGTCTTGAATATATGATCTCAGGTGCTGGAATGGGTTTAAATGTTCTCATTAGAGATGTGTTTGTCCTTTATTTTCAGAAGTCATCAAAACAACACACTAAGAAAGGAAGACTGTCCTGTATTTTTTTTTTTCCATTTGTTTCTACTCATTCTGAAACATGTAAATGGTATATCCCTAGTTTATGTACACAAGAAGAGTTCACAAGATCTAAGGTGGAACAGAAAATAGTTAAAAGAGTGTCTTGGTGACCACAGTGAAATCAGTCGAAGATTTTTATAATCATTTGCATTACTTTGCCAGGATTATTAGGGAAAGCAAGTTTTCTAAAGCACTTTCACAGGAGAAGAATTTTACTCTTAACTGGGGTCTGTATGTTGATTTACTGAACAGTAGTTTCTGAATACATCTTGAAGAAGTAGTTATAGAAATTTATATGGCAAACATGCAAACACTAAACTATGTGCTGGGCTGCAAATTCATGAACATACATAAAACTAATCCCACCATTACAAAAAAAAAAATATCTCACCCAATAAATAGATTATTTTATACTTGGCAAAATAAGGATTATTTTGCATGTCAGACCCATGACAGTAAGTACTGCAAGTGAGCTTCACTTTTCAGAAGTCTCAGAGCATGGATTCATGACAATAAACTGTGTAGTTGTATGCATCTTAGCCCATCTACAAAATGGACACCTTAAGAGATCAGTTAATCTGGTTTTAAGATACCTATTTTTGCATGAGATGAGTTTATATGCCCACTTCTCTTAAGAAAAAGTGTTAAGATGTAACAATAATACAAATATTTAAATAGGTTCAGATGTATGTTCTCATATATTTGAACACCAAGAGCCAAGAAAATAGATTACACCAATGAAGTAGGATACTCCTGTGGAGACATACAAATATAATAGGAAGGTAGTGATAAGACAAAAGTATACTCTAACAGTAATCTAAATTTATAAAACCCTATATTACATAACCATCTTTCCAGTGTTATAATGCAAGGAGAGGCTTTTTTTTTTTTTTAATACTACTTTAAATACATATGGCTTCTAGGTTGGTTGGTTGGTTGGTTGGTTTTAATTTTATAGATAAAGACAGCAGGTTTGTTTATTTGTATTGTTTAGTTTTGAAGGAGAAGGAACACTGGTGCACATCTCCTATGTGAATAAATTTCTGACAAACCTGAATCTATTTTTGATCACATGATGAAGCACAAAGAGTAGCATCACAATTCTGTGAAACCAAATCAGAGATTATGTCAAACCCCTGAAAAATAGGCATCCACCTTGGGATTTCTGCTCAACACAGCTCATGCTTTTTCCCTAGTTCAAGTCACTTTAATACAAACATAGAATTATTATTATAGAATTATAGAATGGTTTGGGTTGGAAGGGACCTAAGGATCCTGTAGTGCAAAGTACCTGTTCAAGTGCTTCACCACCCTCATGGTAAAGAACTAAAGAACTTCTTTATAGCAAATCTAAACCTACCCTCCTTGACCTTAGCTATCCCCACTGTGTCCCATCACAACATGCCCATATAAAAAAAGGTCCCTCTACAGCTCTCATGTAGTCCTCTTTAGGTAATTAAAGGTGCTCCAAAGTCTCCACAAAGCCTTCACTTCTTCAGATTGAACAGCTCCACCTTTCTCTCACTCTTTCTCTGTAACTTTTTTTAAGTTTAGAAGGCTCAATATTTTCTATAAAGAAGAAAAATGGAACTGAATGCTTTATTAAGGAGGGAAATCCAGGTAAGAACTTTTGTGTTACAGATGTGTGAGCTAATATTCAGTCAGTAGACACACCAGAGGCACATACACTTTTCAAGCAGCCAATCTAAAGTGAAATGCTCAAAATTATTTTCTTGACTTTTTTTACCAAAATGGTCTCTCACATAAAATAATGAAGATTCTAACACTTGCAGGCAGAAAATTTGGGAACACATAAAGCTTAAAATATTGTCTTTTTTCTTTAATAAAAAGGCTGTGTAAATATGCATATTTATGCAAATTCATATTTGCATGTACGCAATATATGCAGACATGTTACATACAAACACTTGTAAGAGAGGACTATGTCCGATAATTCCAGCATTTTTTACTTCAGGATAGGCACTGCATTAAAAAAGGCCTCAAGTAAAGAAGTTTTAAGCATAGATATCAAAAAAAACCCCATTTAGATGTAAAATTTGAATAACAAATTAAAGCACAGCAAGCTCTCAAACACTAGAAAAATTTTCATTTTGAATGAAGATTGTTCAGTTGACACAGTTCTAGCTTCAGTGAAAAAAGTGTGCCCTGAGGGCAAAATGAGAAAAAAAAATCAAGAAGAAAAATTTGCTTTTACAATACAGAAGCATCAGGGTAGACAGCCATTAGTGAAAGCCATTTATTTAAAAAACTGTCAACTCACAAATTCACATCTTTATCTTGGTTATACAATAGTATTTATTGTAACAGAACTATCCAGCTTCTCCTTTCTATATTTTGTAAATTTTCAAATCGAATATAAACAGTATTTAAAATGCTGAGGACTAAAACACTGCTGTTCTATGCAAAGCAGGCACTTAGGTTGCATTACTTCAACTATACAGAACAATGAAAACAGTCCTTCCCTTCTCCAGAACTACTCTTACTTTATATTCACTATCACTCAGCTAATGGACATGAAGAACAATATGATAACAACAAAACCATTATTTCAAGATTGCGTATACAGCCTTACTTAAATTACCTATGCAAAAGTATAATACTATGGAAAAACAAGTTATCTGAGAAATAGAGAGGAATTAAATCTTCAAATGCTTTCTGAAACGACAGAAAAAAAAATTGTTTGGAATACAGTGTAGAACTGATTTTGACTTGTGCAGAATCAGTAATTCACTGATTCTTTAAAATCTTCAATATGCAATGATGGCAGATTTTACTCACAACACAATTTCTAGTGACAGAAACATCAGTATTTTATACTCTGGACTTCCAGCATAGGCTGTGCCTGTGCAGATTACATTATGCATATTTCCAGTTTATCTTTGGCATATGTCTAATTCATTGTATTTCCTCTGCCTAAATGCATTGAACTTACTACTCACTACTCACATAAAGGTCAATTACTCTTTTTATTTTTTTGCATTCACACCATATTCACTACGCATGTGATAAAAACTAATTATCCAGAATTTACAAATTCTAACAATGCAAGTGTTAAATATCCAGGTACTACAGAGATAATCACTAAAAAAATCTCTAAACCTATTGATTAGCCAAAAAACTTCACTGCAACCACAATACAACAACTAACATAGCAGTATCTTCTAGAACCTTTCTGCACCTTGAAAGTCAGCATTACAGAACATGAATTTTCATCAGTTTTTTTTAGTACAGCATGAACTGCACAGGTTAACAATGTCTTAAATATGAAGAGCCATACAGAAGATGAAGAGACTACGAAGTGGTGAAACACCCACTTTTCACCACTTTTCAATAAATTTTTCACTTTTTACATGATCTTAGTTTTTAATTTACTATGCACCCCCTCCATCCATTTCCCCACATCCTCCTCCCCTTAAATTCAAAAGTACCCTGGTCAAATCAAACTATATAGAAGATTTGTAATTCAAATTACCCCAACTATTGCATTACTACACTAAATTATTGCATTGTTTCACTAATTTTAAATTATCAAAATTGCAGTTTTCCTACTTTATTGTATATTATATGTAAATCAAATGTCTCTAATTTGAAAAAAAATATTTAAAAGAAGGAACTACACTTAATACGTGCATTTTAATATTAAATTATAATTTCACTACTTTTTAGTATTCTAGCTAAACTACATCTGATTTATACCAACAATTTGTGATCAAAAAAAGAAAACCTGAAATATCAAGGGAAAGTAATGGCACATCGCATCAAAAAAATCTTTGTAGTTCTGGGTTTCACTAACAAAAGAAAAGAAACAAAAAAACCCCTGAGGATATATATACATTGATTACCTACTAGACTTAAAAATATTCAACAGCTCTTCAAAAAAACTCTCTATCTTTACTCCTCTTTTCTTCCTGCTTCTAAGCAAACCTCAAAAAAATAGGATATGTGACACATTTTCTAACAAATCATTAGAAGTTTTATATTGAATAACTCAAAGTAATGATCTATTACTTTTATCATAATCTTTCAAAAAAATGATAAATTATTTTCTCTAAAAATTTTTGTTTTCAAAAGTTTCATTGCCATATGATTTAATTTCCTGTAAAAAATCTTAAAATCTTGTTGTCTTCTACAATCATAAATTCTCCTGTAAGACAGGAGGAAAAAGAAATGGTGATTTAATATGGAACACCCAGTAGCAAGATTTTTTTCTCCCTGATCCATTTTTTCCTGGCTATTACTAAAATATGATATAAAGCTAGATATCAAAAAGTATGAGGCAAGCACTCTCATAGAAAAAAGGTAAAGGAGAGAGAAATTATAAAGGCTTACAAGAAAGTAATAAAAAACATAGAGGAAGATAGAGAATGGAGATACCCACAGAATTAATAATTTTTTGTTAAAAAATAATTAAGCAAAATTATCAAAACATATATTTCCTCAAATTAACCATAACATTATATGGTTAAAAATTTGCAAATTCTTAGTTACATTTCTTGTCTTAATAAAAAAAAATTGGGAGCCACAAAATACTTTTGGAATCCAGA
The DNA here is from genome assembly GCA_013401135.1 of Cettia cetti. Lineage (NCBI taxonomy): Eukaryota > Metazoa > Chordata > Aves > Passeriformes > Sylviidae > Cettia > Cettia cetti. Next base: position 395 of record VZUI01050919.1, on the reverse strand, counting down.
GTTCTCTTGAAATTATTTTCCTAAGGAAAGCACTGAGACACTTCTGAACTGCCAGGTGATGACTAGAGTTGTCCATTAAGACTTCCTGGCAGTATTTGAGCCTGAGTCTGCTAAGCATTTTTTTTCCTCCAACTACTGTATCTCTTTTTCAGATTGTTTATTTTTTCTAAATTTAATTTATAACTTATGAACTGTGCCAGAGGTCTTTTTCATTGTTTGTATCTGATACTCATTTGTTTCTCAAGGGCATTTAATTATGATGTACGTGTATTTCAATATTAAAATGAACATTGAGACTGGAATGGAATGGAATGGAATGGAATAGAATAGAATAGAATAGAATAGAATAGAATAGAATAGAATAGAATAGAATAGAATAGAATAGAATAGAATAG